>CAIGRO010204753.1:0-17358 GCA_903798355.1 Fraxinus baroniana
ACATTTGCAACAAGCAGGAAATATCATGAAGGTTTAAGTCATAACGGTAAAGAGTTTTTCATCGTCTTATCAACCTATGACTTCTCTACTTTCTCCAAACTTGGGTTCGGGATCATTTACAAGGAACACATCTGGTTTAAAGAGTGTAGGTAACTGAACGATGAATTGGTAGATTCGTACGTGGTTAACCTGAAAATGTGACATAATCAGAGTTTTGACACATCCACAACTCTACAGAGGCTTGGATTTTGGAGTTATTAGCAATTTTGTTTTGAGCAGCAGGACGACAAGAGAACTAGACACAGACGCACATACTAGGAACGAGAGCCTATAGACATGCGAACGAAATAAAAAATGGAAAGAAACGGCAATAAAAACTGAAGTTGCATTTGCATATGGAATTTTTACATGGAAGCTGCTCATGAGAGCTAGCAGCCTACTAAGAATTTACATTTCTCACCCAAACCTCCACGCGAGGTGCTTCAAGTTAAAAAAATTAAAAGCACAGTAAAGCCATAAGAATGATAAAAGGTTAGAGAAAAAGAAAAATGATTAGAAAATCCCACAAGCAAACCTATATGCTCTTTATATGGAAACCTCAACTTCCAATTTCCGAAAGATGAATGCCAAGCCTACTTGACCGATATGATCTTCCCTGTGACTAAAGCAGAAATATATTGGGAGGGAAGAAAAGAAAAAGAAAAACATTTACATATAGTATGCAGTGTCAATGCAACAAGTCCTCACTTCCGATGCCAACGCTCGACTTGTCTACCATCCGTACATTGTAGAGTTCATATACTCTTGCCCGGTTTTCTGCCCACCATTGTTCTGCTTGTTTCTCACTAAATCGCTTTCGACTGCATTTAACCATTTAAAAACACGTACTTCAAAGAGAGAACAATTTGTGGAGAGTAATTGTTCAGCTAAAACAATAATGTTTCCCTTTACTTTTGCAGTGTGATCACACAAAATTTATGTACATCAATATTACACATCAGCACAGGCCAGGCATAGAGAAAAATCCTAGGAACATGGCTTGACAACAAACTTTGAGCTCTGCGCTTGAGATAATTCTATTTCTTTATTCAACAAGATTTTTGTCTAGCACTCTCATAAAAATAGCATAGTCCTTGTGATGATATTAGCTCATGAAAAGCTTTATATTGTTGTATATTCATCCTAGGGTTTCTAAAGTTAAGAACAAATAACTGAGACTGCTATAATTGAATTCCAAACATTAATGAAATTAACTTTATATCAAGAGACTTGTGACAGCCTGTAGAAAAGACACGTCACAGCCCCAGACAACGGGCCTGGAGTAATTCTCACTGCATGCTTAGAAACATGGACCAGAAGCCCGTGCCTTAATGCACGACGGAACAAGAAGATACAAAATGGAATTCAGCTCTTTGTTTTAGGATGATGAGCATGTCTAGGAGAGAGAAGGAATTGTTGATGTTCTTTTTATTATTTTGAATGCTAGTACACCCACTTATCCCCCTATTGAATATGGCCCCGTACCAATAGTCCACTAAATCAAACATATCCCGGAAAATATATTGCAAGTCAAAGCTATTAAATCTAAAATAAAGCTAGTGTAAAGCTCAATGCAACATACCTGAATCGAACTCGCTTTAGATCTTTGAGACCTCCAGGTAAAGAGGTGAGGGTGATGTAAACACCAGGCTCATCCTGTTCAACCCATTCATTGTCATTACGAGAATCACTTTCCCTTGTTTTGTTCCCATTTCTTGTCATTGCTTCTGTGTGACCTTGTTTGTTGTGACCTAAATTCCGATTGCTTGCAGTGCTTGCACCATGAGAAAGCAAGTGGTTGTCTGATTCATTTGACTCCAGTTCCATGCCATTTGTCTGACCATTTACGCGGTCAAGAGAGGCATTTGAAACATCATTAGACACAGAATTGGGGCCAAGAGAAGTGAAAGGAGGAGATTTGACATTTCGAGCAGAACCCACAGGAAGCCTTTCAGCCATTTCCTTCAGCTATAGACAACAAACTACTTAATCAGAAGGCTATCAAAAGGAGAGTAAAATAAAATTGCAGCAGCAGACTTTTCAATCCATGGATGTCTAATAGCTCATTCCTATCTTCCTATTTGTCAAAGCCACCATAAGACGGTCCAAATTAATAAAAGGAAGGATGATAGGAGCTGCAGATACGCTTAGATTGAATAGTAGCAGTGAACAAAATAGACTCAAAAACTGAGGTCAAACAAGAGCAGTAGTTCACAAACACTCAATTGAATTATATAATACAGTGGCATATTGCAAGCCCACCTTCAACAGCATCACTTGGAAATCATTTGATACTAAACCATAATTGTGTATCTAATTGTAAGACAATATTTTTACCCAAAATTTCCCAAATAAGTCCTGTGCATAAGATGAAAATAATAGTGCATTTAGTGATCATACTAACTCTTCTCCCTTAATATGGTTAAGTAACATTGACACCATTGATTTGAGCATCAGAATTTACCAAATTTTTGAAACTGTATACGTAGACAACTTGGTAAGGAAGAATGTTACATTAGGCAACAAAAACTACATTTAACATTTTCAAAAACAATAATTAGTTTTAAAAACAAAAAATCTATATGAAGATCAGGTATATTCCTATAGGGAAAGGATTGTGACTAGAGCTTAAGGGTCTTTATGACAATATTTTACACTTTAAAGAATTTAAACATTGATCAGTAGCCACTAATCATGATTCATTCAAATAGCTTTTACGACAATATTTTGCATATCAAGAACTTAAACATTGATCAGTAGCCACGAATCATGATTCATTTAAATTTTAAGGTGCGAATTTTCCTGGTTGTAAAGTGTGAACTGCATTATCAACCTAGATGGCTATAAAAACGTTTAATGTTTGAATCTTACTTCACTGGTTAAATAAAAAGTGCAGATGAGTCACTCTGAAAAAAAGGCTACTCTTACAAGCTTGACTTATAGAATGGAAACCATCTGTGCAGCATGGAGAATGTAGGGTAAAGGAAGTAATAACAGGTGAAAAAATGACCTACAACACCAATTTTTCTTGAATTTCAAGAGAATTTTTCATTATGTGCATGTGGCCTTTTTTCAAGGTGCTCACACTCACATAGTAATTCGCTTTGTTGAAATTTGGAAACCATAGTCCTAGTCTCCAAGAAATTTGTATCATTCCAGATAAATCAAATACAACAGATCAGATTTTAAATTCATGCCAATCCAAATTTCAGGCCACAATTACCTACATAGATTTCAACTTTAACATCCTTCTAACTATACAGTACTGCTTAACTCTCATGAATGCCCCAAGATGTTTTAAGCAAGTAAACAAACGACCAAGAATTTAAGGCTTGAAGACTAACATTAAATAATATCCACGTTCAAAAAATCAATATCTAACAAGTTCTTAAAGCACCTCTGTGCATGATCTAGGCATTTTTAATATGGTCATTGCCCCCATTTTAACCTCATATAATTTTCATCCCATCTTCCATAGCAATTGAGATCATATCTCTTGATGCAGGACAAGTAATCAATAGAGAAAGCATCCCCAATAAGTAAAGTCCATCCTCAAAGAATGGGCCAAAAAATGCTTCCATAAAAAATATGGTTTGAGATGCCTAAAGGTGTTTGTCTTACTTGTGCAGTAAAATAGATGACTAAAGGCATTTGTCTTACTTGTGCAGTAAGAGACTTTATCACTTCTTTGGCTGCTTTGCATTTGGCAGTCTCTTCCCCTGCAATTGCTATCGCCTCCTTCAACTGTTTAGTAGTTTTTTCTAGCTCTAACTCTTGAATTTGAGCCTTCCGAGTAAGGTTCTCCACCTAGGACAAAGAGTGGTGGTCAGACATGAAATGCAAGTTCATGACCTCAACACTGTCTCAAAACTTCATCGGGCCATGACAGGTATGTATTATCCAATAACAGTAGATAAAGCCTATGAACTCAACTGAAATCAACTTACAAAGCCTTATCCAGTATAGAATACTGCAAAGTTTTTGGAAATTAAAAACGATAAAGCCTAACAAATGCCACGTCTTCCCCCCCCCCCCCCCCCCCCCCCCCCCCCCCCCCCCCCCNTCAACACTGTCTCAAAACTTCATCGGGCCATGACAGGTATGTATTATCCAATAACAGTAGATAAAGCCTATGAACTCAACTGAAATCAACTTACAAAGCCTTATCCAGTATAGAATACTGCAAAGTTTTTGGAAATTAAAAACGATAAAGCCTAACAAATGCCACGTCTTCCCCCCCCCCCCCCCCCCCCCCCCCCCCCCCCCCCCCCCACCACCACCACTATGAAGATAGAAGAGGGAAAGCAAAGGCAGCAAGAACATTTATACCGTCACGTGTTATTTTCTTGACAAACAATACCCAAATCTAAAACTTCATTACACGATTTTCTGCACAGAACGACAGTGCTTTTATCATTCAGAGTTGGTACAAAACCATTAAAATGAAATCATTTGTCTACATGACCATTGAAGTTATTGTATCACCCTCTTCAGCTTTAGAAACACATACATTAAATACACGTGGAATGTGATCTGAACTGTTAATCTTAAATCCCCCACCCAACCTCGCAGCTCCGCAAACAGGAAAGAGATTTTAAGCATGAAATTCAATAGAATATATTAGCTTTTTATAATGCATCATAATATACATTATACGGTATTTGAAAAGGGCATTAAATAGAAAAGCTATTTGGAGAAGTTATGGAAGCTTAATCCATATCTATTTCTATCTTTTGTGTTCATATTATAAAGCAGGAGCTCTCTTCACATCACCAATTCCTTAAAATAACCAAAGACGACAAGACACTCGTTTATGATGTAGCCTCGAATCATTTGAAAACCATCATGCCCACATATCAATATCAATACTTCCCCTAACCAATTCATTGTTAAGCTTTCACATAGAAAAAGTAAAATAAAATTGGGTAGAACAAAACAGAAAAACAAGAAAACTGCAGCATGAGCAAATGCCAAGCAACTCAGACAAGATCATGTACCTGTGCTCTTAATTTATTAACTTCCTTACTGAGGCTAACATTTGTTGTTTTCTCATTATCCAACACAAACTTCGGGGACGCAAGTCCTCCCAAAGTAGGGGTTGGTGTAGTAGAACGAGGGGGACTGGACCGTCTTGATATTGGTGATGTTGCACGAGAAACAATCCTTGATCCGGGAACAGAAGCTGAGAAAAATTTCTTGGACGATCCAAATACAGGATTGAAAGACTTGGAGATGCTAAGAGGCCCCCATTGGGAACTTCCATTAGGAATTGGTGATACGCGACTGCTGTTGAGTTCTATTTTTTTGTTTCTCTTTGAAGATTGATTCTCTCCTTGTTTCAAGGATTCCATTGAAGAGAACCTAGCTGGATGGGGACGAGATCTGGCATCCAACCTATCAGTTTTGTCTACAAGATTGTTTGGCCCCTGATTCATACTACCTCTTCTGCTCACAGATGTTTCAGATGATGCATCTGTTTCAATAGCTTTCTTCAATTTATTGAAACAAATATCACATACGCGGTATGGTTTCTTGGGATTTGCTGCCATAGAAGCCCTCAATGACTTCTTGCTGCTGCATGAATGACAAAAGACAAGTCCACAGTTATAACAATTGTGACGTTTTCTTTTGAAGTTAAAAGGTAGGCGGCAGCCAGAACACATGGACTGATCAACCCCTGAGACCCACTTGTGAAGGCAGATAGCCACAGTAAAATTAGTACCACAAGCTATACTTTTCACTTGCTTCTCTTTTAAAGCTTCCACTACAGTTGGAAAACTTCTGTCATCTGTATCCCCATGACCCAATCTACCATTTGCTCCTTTCCCCCAAGTATAAACTTCAGTTCTTGACGTCAACACTGCCACGTGATATGCACCACAAGCTATCTCCTCCACAAAACTCTTCGCAAGTTTTCCTTCAACACGAGATGGGAGCTTCCCATCACTTTGAGGGTTTCCTAGTTGCCCATAAACAGGACTGCCCATTGTGTACACTTGGCCAGAAGTTGTAAGAGCAACAGTCAGGTTGTGCCCACAAGCAACCCGGCAGAAGTTTGACTCAACAAGGGCAGCAACACAAGTTGGAACAAGTTTTGATTCCTTATTACCATGTCCAAGTCGACCTTTGTCACCATCTCCCCACGCAAAAAGTTTGCCTGAAGAACAGTTACTGGAACTTGAATTTCCAACCATAACTTCAACAACTGCAGCAGTATGCCAAACACCGCAAGCTGCTCGTACTGTCCGGAGACCCTTCAGGGATTCCACTTCTCTAGGCATTGAAACACTTTCTCGATCTCCATGACCGAGAACCCCAAATGTTCCATCACCAAAAGTAAACAACTGCCCTGAAGAGGTCACAACAGCAGTATGCCAGGGCCCACATGAAATGGAAGAAACGTGTATTCCCTCCAGTGGCCCATTTACTCTTTTTGGCACCCAATGACTCACTTCATTCCCATGCCCTAGAAGACCAAAATGACCATTACCCCAGGAGTATAAATCACCAGAGAGTGTGACGGCACAAGTATGATATTCACCACATGCAACAAGCTCAATATTTGTACTACTGAGGGCATCAATGAGCTTTGGATGCAATACATCAGAATCCACACCATGTCCAAGCCTACCTCCTGATTCCTCACCCCATGAGAAAATCTCCCCTTGCTTGGTCACTAAGGCGGCATGTTGTCTGCCACAGGCTATATTCTGAACATCTAGTACAACTGCAGACTCCAACGCCTTAGGCAAAAAAGAATCCGTTTTCACACTAACGGAACTACAAACTGTATGGGGTCCACCACGCATAACACCATCTCCTGCGCCTTCTCCCCAAATGAAGACATCACCTAAAGCATCACCATCATCATGACCAGAGCCTTGACTTGATGAGCTTACAGCGCTTGAAAGGCTTACTCTAAAAGCATCCACTCCCATTCCTTTTGTGTGACCATGTATGCCATCTGAGCCTCCAGATGATATGGAATTAACAGAAACACTAGCAGAATCTGATGGGAAATTTTTGGGAGGGCTTTCATACGGACTATTGAGGCGAAGTTCATCGGAACCATCCTGATCAAGTAATAAATGATTTGTTTCAACATATTTAAGAACATAAATGTGCTTTGTAGATGTGCATGTAGGCAAGAATAAAACTAAAAGAATTCACCTTCTGCAAGATATCACCACTTCCAAATGGAGAACTCAATGGAGAACTTCTCCTTGTGTATGTTCTGGGACTATTAGCTCCAGATGAAATTCCATCACTCCTTGATTCTGTTCTCCATTTACGCTGATGACCCCGTGAAATTAATGCCTTCAGCCCACTAAACCATACCTCTGTTTCTTCCTTATCCTTGCATATCTACCCACAAATAAAAATCATCCAACTTATGGATAAGAATACTGTGAGAAACAACAGCATAAACTAGTTTCAACAATTAGAAGACGGGAAATATAAAAAGACAACTCCAAGAATTGTCTCCTAAATAACTTTGGATGAAATAAATGGTACTCTTACCAAGTCAAGAGATCTGTCATTGTATATAAGAGAAAAGGACTGGTACTCCTTCTCAGGCCGTGGATACCTTTGAAAAATTGGCTGGAAACACAATAATATTGAAACCACAGATATTCAGAACATAAAAGAACCAAAAACTTGATGGGAAATATACAAGAGAATTAAAATGTTGGCTTGCATCGATACTCAAAGCAAAGAAAGAAAAATATCCTGGACAGGCTCCTGTTCACTTAGAAGAGATCTCTAATTTGGGATCCCATTCAACGGTTGAGTATAAATTATATATGCATATTATAGTTTTTTTCCTCCATGTTTATAAATTTTGTCACCAATAACACATTATTCACATTTTCACACTACTGCCTGTTTTCAGCCAAGTGATGTTGAACCTTGAGAAAATGCTGTTCTAGTAGCTTTGAAACTAACAAGCACAATGTCAGAATAAGAGAAAAATCCACTATGGTATCACAAAATGTAGATATTCTCAGGTATTTGATGTTTGTCACTGCAGGAAACAGTGGAAAGAGAAAGCACCGAAAAATACCTCGAAAAGCCAATTGGTTTTGAGTTTGGATAAGAAAGGAGTTGTGAGTAGTAACATGGAAAGCATTTTTAACAGACATCATGTGGATAATAAGGATGGGAAGAAATTGCAGAATATTTGAGGAAAATGTGCACGTTCTTTTGAGTTAACATAGAAGGCAACACACCTGGCATCATTATGGACCTCTACATCTGAGGAATTTGAGGGTATTCTTTTCACAAATTGTTTTTTCAATAGGAAAGAACTACTTTCTTATTGATTTTTTGTTTAGTGCATAGAGAATATTTTATCCTCCATAAATTGTAATTATACTTCTTTGCTTAGTAAAATTTTGTTTCTGGGAAAAAAAGCACTGGAAAATATGATGGTCATTAAACTTCATAATACAACCAAACAAACCAACAATCAAATGCCGGGTGGATTTCCATCAAGGCGTGTTGCAGGTGCTATGAAAAATTGTACAGATGCAGAACTCAAGAATAAGAGCCAGGACAATGCCAAATATACGGAGACATGAATTCGTTGTTCATCAAGATCTGCTAGTGTCACATCAATTATCACTTCTTGACCAAATGAAGGTACCATGAAATGTCATCCATTGCTCATATAAAGAATTTTAATGAGACAAGAAAAATATTGTATCTTAAAAGAATAGGATTACATGCTAATTTATTATACATCAAAGTTGATTAAATTCTACATAAGGAAGCAAACAAAAAAGCCAGATTCCTGAGATATGGAAATACTCTAAACCAGTTGATCCTTGGTTGGTTACTTTTCTTATAAATACCATGTCATTATTCTAAATTGATACAAAGAAAAATATTCAGAATTCTCATCACACATCAACATTGATCTTCAGAACCAATAAATTACAATGATGTTTTGTACATTGAATGTACACCATCTGTAAGGGTCTCACGTAATGGGATAGATGTCAGCAAAAGTTGGTATCTTAAAAGAAAGAAACTTACAGTGCGCTGACCCGATATAATTCTGGACACGTGAATTAACTTGAGATGTTTCTCCTCTTTGCCAGAGAACCATATCAGAACAGACTCATCCTGGAAATGAAGCACAGCCAAACAAAAAAGATCAGTTGAGTTCATTCTCAAGCTCTAAACAGGAAAAAGAAACTGAAACTAATACTTGGTTGAATGGGAAAAGGGAAGAAACTGATGAATGGCTAGCAATTATAGAAATCCAATTCTCCCCAGGTTACTTATCACTCTTTCATAATTATGCACAAACTTTATATTAACACGGCATTTTTCAGCAGCAACAGTAAATTCTTGATGCAAGACAAGGAAAGATTTCACATCCTCCCTGGAAATTAAATTGGTAGAAATATAAAGTTTTCCATGAGAAAACATGCTAACAATCACTTAATTGAACTTAATTAAGCCTTATCCAAACTATCTGTCTTGGCTCTCCAACTACAAAGCATAATCATAATATTTTGTACACCTGGCACAACACAGATTTACAACAGTTGTCTGCCACAATTTATTCGTTAAAGTAGAGTTCATAGATGAACCTACGTATGGGGAGCACAGAAAAGAATCTTGACGTCAACCCCCATGATTTTAATCATCAGGTAGTCAGGGACAGCCATATACAACAGTCGAATACTTCTGGAATAATCTCTATACGCCTAACATCCCATAGTCAGGAAGTGTCACAAATTAAGAAATATTATACGTTTAAATATTGCAACAATTTTTCTTGAGAAATTCATTTGTAACAACTTTTATATGGCAGTTGTTTTAATCCATATAAACATTTTATGGAATTCAGTAATATCTTCAACAAAAAAGGGGACAATGTTTTTCACCTGATCATAGTAAGTCCCATGTTCTGAAATAATATCTTGCATGCGTTGCTAAATCACAAACAAGACTGAGAGCCAAAACACGATGCATGATAACTACCAACTACAAAGACCTATCCACAATTTGTATCTACTTAACAACAGAACAGCAGATGACCTGAGCAGATGATTTTTTAAAACAAGGTAAAAAAACAAGTAAAGGTAACCGTGAAAATGCACTGGGGCTTACATTTGCCAACCGAAAAGGACAAAACTTAGGCTTTCCTCTTCTTCCGTACTTGAGTAAGTATGCGCCTTTCTTAAGAGCAGTGATGGCCTGTTGTAAAGATCAGCCAATAACCTAAATTAAACATATCCCACGGTGTTGCCAAAAAAAGAAAAAGAAAAAACTAGATAGTACACTTTACTCAAACAGGGAAGATTGAGACAAGAAAAGAAGAGGGAATAGTATAATTTCACTACAATAATTGCACAAGATTAGTGTAAGAATATAAAGGAACTTCCACTGACCACCACTGGTTGGCTTAATATTTTATCAAAATAGTAGTACTAAGATGTGACAGCTATAAACACGAACATTTAGAGGAATTTCGAGTACTGCAACAGGAATTACCGTGCGTACTTGAGTTGGGGGGTTTAATTTCAAGTGCAGTTGTTTTGAAAGTTCATATTGTTTCTTTAATTGTGGTGGCAAAGCCCAACCTGAAGTTTTAGTCTAGTTGCCAGAATTATAAACTCAAACAGGAAATATGGAAATTGGGAGCAGCACGCTACACAAATAGAAACAATATGGTAAAATTATAAATCTTCATAGCCCTAAAGCAGAAAAAATTAAGGCATCAGCACAGGAAATATTTGATTAACTTACAGCCTATATTCATGAAAACTTTGGAGAAATTACCTGGAATCTTTTAACAGGGATCCTAAAAGTTCATAAGAAGATTCTCGAAATTTCAAGTACATTTGAAACATCTCTAAAACTCTAAAAGCATGTAAACACATTTGCCCACCTGCATTTCGTTATTATTGAAACTTCACATAACAATTCCTATGATCCTCAATGAACAAAAATAGGAAGGCCCTTTTTCTTACAGCAAAAAGGGATCCAACAGGGCAGCACGTTTCAATAGCAATACAATCGAAAAAACCTACTGAAAATGAATTGATTTTTTTGTTTTTTAGGTACTAGAATTAGTTAAATTTAAAAAAATGGACACGAACAAATAGTGAAAAAATAGACTCACAACACTAGCACGCTCCTCAGCTTTAAGTGAACGCGAGCTCGAAAACTGAAACAGATTTTTAATTGAAAAAATTCACCTGCTCGATGTCCCTCTCGACGGACCCACCAGCTCGGCTGACATCAGAATTGCTCATCCTATAGTAGTTTCCTGACGTCAACAAACGAATTCCCACTCCCACTCCAACTTACCCAAACAAGCCCTAAATCAAAACCCCCCATTCATCAATCCAGCACCTTTCCCTTTCCCAATCAAACTGCAGTTACAGCTAGCAGCAAAACTGTAGGAATCGCACCATATGCAACTGTGTGAAGCTTTTGGAGCTACAATGAACTAGTTGAGGGGCATTTGGGTAATTGTAACAGTCGATTGACGGCTGTATGAGAGATCAGAAACAGTGAATAAGAAGAATCCAATGGATTTTGATCTTACTAATGATCTGATTTTGCAGCAAAAAGTAAAATACTATTACGCTGGTGCAGATGAGAGAAGCACGAAAATCATTTAAAGGAAAATGGTATTTTATTTTTTGTGTGTATAAAGGGGAGTCGAGAGGACTCGAGTAAGCATTAGAAGAAAGCCATGAAAAGCCTTATCCTCCATTAATGATATGTGCATCAAATTAAATGATATTTGCACTTGAAAGTTACTTTTTTTTTTTTTTAAAGAAAGAAATTTAGTTTAAAAATACTCAATTTAATTAAATATCAATAGCGCTAAATAATATTTTTTAGCAATTCCGTGAAAAAGTTATGATTCTCAAATTCAAAAGTCATATCAATTTTTTTAAATTTCTCATATCAAGATAGTAGATTTTGTGTTTTCGTTATTATATCATCAGTGCAATATATTGTTAGACACCTCACAATTATTACGTAAATTTTATTATTTATTACCCGTATAAGTATCCTAACCTCTTTTGGGTATATGTTACATTGTTACTTATATCTAATCACAAAAGATCAACCACTACAATATTTCATTAAATATTGAAGACCCTCACCTATGCAGGACCCTAGGTCTACCTATATAGTCAGGTTGTCCATAACATCAAAGTTTAAAGTAGACAATATGAAGAGACATCTTGAATCATATATAAGAGCTAAATCACATACATAACCCTTATATACGGTGTAAGGTTCAAGAGCTTGGTGAATGTTTGCCAAGATCAATAAGTAACAAAATTTTAAAACTCATATAACAAGCTAGACAAAATAAGGCGTGCTCAAGAGTCCAATGATGTCACATATCACCTTCCGGCTTCCCCCAGCCATGGTATGCACATGTATTCTAGGCTATTTCATCCCACCACTCTAAACAAGAGATATAATTCTTATCCATTGTACTCGAATATCACCTAATTGTAGATTGTTTCATCGGTTATATTAAATTCTGACAGAAGTTGTGAAGTTCCAAAAAAGCATTAGAGTTAAGTCAACCGCTCCATGCTTCCAAGGGTCAAACTCGTGACTTGCCAAAGTTTGTTTTGCAAAATTCTAATTAAAATCCATTACCAAATTTAAGTAAAATGAACAACTAAAACATCTCCATTTCGCGCAACTTAGGAAAAATATTTACCCATATTTACTACAATAGTGTAATGCATTTTCAACGAAAATGAGAAATTAGACTAATTAACTCTTTGAAAAATATTTCTAAAATTATTATAAAAAGGAATATTTTCAAAATACCGTATCAATCAAAAGACACATATATCAAGTCCATGTTTGGTGTAACTAAAAAAGTGGATGCAAATTTAAGTAAAAGTCAGAAATTAATTTTAACCATACATTTCATGAGATCCACAAATTTTATCAATTTTTCAATTGTACATTTCATCATTTGTATATCAAAATTTAATAAAAATCCAATTTTTAGTTACATCGTTACATGATCAAATAGATGCTAAAATTTCTAACGTCGTCATTATCAGTAACAAAACATAAGTCAATATCAATTGCTATCAAATTCTTACCTTTCTTTAAGAAAAATGAATTAGGATAACATTTCTAACAAAAAGAACTATGAATAATCAGCCTTCAAACCAATTAAATGGATCAAAATTTCCAATGATAATGACCAACACCATGAGCCATGCACTTTTTTAAAAAGAAAAATAAAGAACCAAAAGTCAAAACACGGTCCATTTCTTTGGTCAAGTGGTCCTACTCTTTACAATTTCAAGTGGATTTTCATGTGCTTTCAAGCAAAACCTAGCAACTATTTCCAAATAAACAGTGAATTGCTGCCCTCAAGGCCCCCCTAACAACAAACTTAGCCATTTGTGGTCCTAAAGAAATTTCCCTTTCCAATTGATACATTGAACTAGATACAAGTTTAATTTGCATGTGTGCCATGTGAGTCCTTACTCCTAAAGATTTTCTTTAGGAACAAACTGAAATACCTAATGAGTATCCCACTTTTAAGTTTCCATTAAATAAGCAGAATGTTTAAGAAAAAAATGGGTCGATAATAAAGTATGGTGTAGATCAAACAGAAGAGGTATGCATATAAGCATTTGCCTCAAGGAGGAATCCTCGAATTCCGTCTGTTTTGTGGGTTTGGAAAAGTGTTGAAAAAAGAGAATTGATCACGACCTATCATGCAATAGGTTCGAATTTTCATATAATCAAACTATTAATATAGAACTATAAACTCAAATAGGAGAGTAAATAGCAATCAGGAAAAATTGAGTTAAGGGTTCAAAATAAACATCATCGGAGCTTAAGCTTTTAAGGATAGATCTTGGTTGTGGTCAATATTGTTTGTTAGCTTTAATGAAAAAAAAAGTTAAAAATTATTTGTGCATGCAAAATAATGTACGATTTTGAAAAATAATTAAGAACTTTTGAAATAATAAAAACCCAAATGTCTCAAGATTAAATTTTCATTTGAAATTTATCATATTCGCTAAAATTCAATGCAACTCGTAAAAGGTTAAACCATTTTTGAATAGTTTGACAATTATTAAATGGGTTAATTTCATAAACGGTTACTGAAGTTACGTCAAAATCACAAAACGGTCACTGAAGTTTAAAACTTGCACTAACGGTCACTGAAGTTACTTTCGATTTCAGTAATGGTCACTGAATGACATTTTCATTTTAATTGGAACTTAATGGACCAAAATAGTTGAATGTTGAACCCTGAGAACCTAAATCGCAAATCTACAATAAAAACCCCCAAATTTCATTTCTTTCCTCATTTTTTTTAACGGTGCATTTATTACATTCATAGCACATATGATCGAGGCTATTTGAACATAATTAGCGGAGAAAAAGAAAATAAAAAGTAGTTTATTATTATATAGTATTGAAGAAGTTGATATAAATTCAAAATGGTTAATTTCACAAACGGTCATTGAAGTTACGTCAAAATTACAAAACAATCACTGAAATTTAAAACTTGCACTAACAGTCACTGAAGTTACGTTCGGTTTTAGTAATGGTCACTGAAGGACCTTTTCATTTTAATTGGAACTTAATGGATCAAAATAGTTGAGTGTTGAACTTTGAGCAAATTTACAATAACCCACCCTACCCCACCCACCCTCCCAAATTTCATTTCTAAGGTTGAGGTTTATGGCTTTTAGCTTTATTTGCTGAAGAAGAAAAGACCCCACAATTCGATCCTGATACTTCTGAAGATTTTGATGCATAATTCATAGTATGGTATTTATTAATATATCTTCTCTAGTTTCAAGCCTAAGAAAAGGATATTAGAAGTGGTAGTGTATATATTAAGCTTGGTTTTCTGTATCATTAATTTTAATTTATTCTTTGCTTATTAAGTTACTGGGATTTTGCAAAACTAAGTAGTAATGCATATTGCAATTTGACTTTCAGTATTTTTTTATTTTTGAGAAATGGGTTTCTGGGCTTTGAGTTTCTTGTAAGGAAAACATCTGACTATGATATTTCCTAGAAAGATTTTTCCTTTTTGTTTTTGCTATATTTTATAGCTTTACATTTCAGTTAAAATGAATTTTAATATATTTTAACAAATGAATGAATTATTTTTCCTTCTTTGTGTGATTTTTGAATTTGGGTTAATTTCACAAAAAGTCACTGAAGTTATGTCAAAATCACAAAACGGTCACTGAAGTTACTTTCGGTTTCAGTAATGGTCACTGAAGAACATTTTCATTTTAATTGGAACTTAATGGACCAAAATAGTTGAATGTTGAACCTTGAGAACCTAAATCGTAAATTTACAATAAAAAACCCCAAATTTCATTTCTTTCCTCATTATTGTCATTGATACGGAAAACCAGGCTTAATATATCCACTACCACTTCTAATATCCTTTTCTTAGGCTTGAAACTAGAGAAGATATATTAATAAATACCATACTATGAATTATGCATCAAAATCTTCAGAAGTATCAGGATCGAATTGTAGGATCTTTTCTTCTTCAGCAAATAAAGCTAAAAGCCATAAACCTCAACCTTAGAAATGAAATTTGGGTGGGTGCGTGGGTGGGTGGGGGTGGGTTATTGTAAATTTGCTCAAAGTTCAACATTCAACTATTTTGGTCCATTAAGTTCCAATTAAAATGAAAAGGTCCTTCAGTGACCATTACTCAAACCGAACGTAACTTCAATGACCGTTAGTGCAAGTTTTAAACTTCAGTGATCGTTTTGTGATTTCGACCTAATTTCAGTGACCATTTGTAAAATTAATCCATTATTAAATTGAATAATCTAAAGCGCCTTTGATGCCATGAAATTATCTTAAAAATTTCTATGGTGCATAGCCTATTATTCTACGTATTAATTTTTAATAAATTTATGTGAAAGTAACATCTGAATTATTAATTTTATGGGAAAGTAACGAGTAGAATGGGACATTCATGACTTTATAAGGTGTGTCCCAATGTTTTTTTTTTTTTTTTGACTTTATACTCTGCTTTGAAACTGCAATCCTCAATTAAACTTGTCATGAAACTTATTTCGTTACTCTTTTTTTACGAGGATAGGTTTTTGATATAACGGTTACCCTTCTATAATTTATCACTAGTCATGCACGTGAATTGCACGTGTAATAGCTTCAATGAAAATAATTCTTGTGCCAATAAGAACAATCATTTATTCGACTTTCAAACATTATTTTTTAGTGGGTCACGAAGAACTATATATACGAAGGTTTGTTTAATTCCACTCTCAAGAGGAGAGGAGTCGCGTAAATGAGGTAGCACGAGAGGACACGACTATGTTGTAACATTATCGAGGGGGTATCCTATAGCTGAAAGTGAAGTAAGGCAGCTTTTCACTATGACGCTTCCGTGCACAATGTTGGTAGATACTATGAATCTTGAACTCGATAAATCAAATATGCTCTGGTTTTTCCTTCTTTTTAAGATTCTTTTCGCTTTCGTTTTGTTTNAGAGGAGTCGCGTAAATGAGGTAGCACGAGAGGACACGACTATGTTGTAACATTATCGAGGGGGTATCCTATAGCTGAAAGTGAAGTAAGGCAGCTTTTCACTATGACGCTTCCGTGCACAATGTTGGTAGATACTATGAATCTTGAACTCGATAAATCAAATATGCTCTGGTTTTTCCTTCTTTTTAAGATTCTTTTCGCTTTCGTTTTGTTTTTATTGTTTCACCTCGAGGATTTCTACGTTGATTTTATAGTAAATATGTGATACAAGACCCCTTTTCGTTAAATTTGAATTGGATGTTGCTTGTTTGAAGGTGAATCGGCCTTAAACTTCTCACTTTTTTCGCTTTTTGTGAACTTATAAACTAAAAAAGTTAGTTTAAAATGCTTATAAGCAAGATAATTGAGCTGTTTACTCCTCTCCAACACCAAAATTACACGATTAGGGCACAATTATAGAATTGCTTTGACATAAAACTTCATAGATGAGCTACAATTATATATAGACACGCTTCTGCACATTCCTTGCACGTGCTTGCTAAACCCTTGTTTGGGACTGATTTTTTCAAAATTACTTTTTCCATAATCATTCTAAATCACAAATTCTCCACACAAAAAAAAATAAAAAATAAAAAAAATACCATTTTTCAAATTTCCTCATCAAACAAGAATAAAAGAAAGAAAACCGTAACTTTAAAACATTATTTTTTTAGTGTGTCATGAAGGACTATTTGTGCAAGAATTGTGCTATATGTACAAAGTTGAATTACAAAGTTGGTTGACAAAATAACATCTACA
>CAIGRO010204757.1:0-15444 GCA_903798355.1 Fraxinus baroniana
GTGGGACTTTTTTTGCTCCCAACATACATAACCAAAATTCACATGCAGTTAACACCCTTAATTGCCAAAACTGCCTCCTATGCCATTTCCCAGCAATTGTGCATACTTTCGACCTGTATGGACCTAGAAAATGGCCTAGCACATGTGTCAAACACGTGCTTATCATGGACACCCGAATTTGTGGACTAGATCTAGTACACTGAAAAGCAAGCGGGATCCGTCTTGCTTTCTTAATTCTGCCAACCCGCAACACCTTGACACCGCCAAACTGACACATCCACAAGCTAAATCTCACATTCGCCTTGGCCCATAGATCTGAAATGTGCACATCAACACACTTGTCCGCAAACATGAGCGCAAAGCGTGCCCATGCCATCGCGCATGTCAACCTTTAAGGGTCTGACAAACCTTCCCGACCAAAAGAACCCGACGTCCTTATCGAAATAGAATCTAAATGCTCTTTGAACTTATCTTCAAACTGTCACAGATCAACATCATTTTCATAGGTTGCATCAATCCTACTACACCTTTCCAATGGACAATGTAATATGTCCTTCTGTTTTTCTTACTCACACACATTGTTTGAGGATCTAAAATCTTTGTTACCTCCTTATTATACTGTTTTAATCATTGCAAGAGCTATCTTAGCCTGCAATCAATCTTCACTCATCAAACTTTCATTAAAAGTCTTCATATAACTTACGTGGAAGGTAAGAAGAACCTTTAAATGATTAGGTAGCTTCAGCTAATATGATACCTTTACAACATGTTTAATTACTTCGAAGGGACCATTATACTTTTGAACCAGCCCATGATGCACTGTCTTGCAACTAATCTTCTTCCAAATTTGGGAATCCAAAACACCTGACTTCCTTAACACTTTGAGTGAGGTAATCTCTCGGTCGGAAATTGGGAGAGGTGGACTACAAGTATAGGAAAAGCACAAGAATTAGAGATTCTTGCAATTCCACTTGGAAGAGGCAATTGTAGAATATCGAGAAGTTGGTGGGTACAACATATCTTAGAGATTACAAAAATTACAACAACGGGAACTAGTGGAATTTTCTAGGTTGGAATTAGTGGAGGTAACTAGTTTGGTCCCGAAATTTTTCCGGGTTTCTTCGTCAACAATTATTGATGTTCTTTATTGCTTTCCATATTAAAAACTACGATATTCAAATATAGGAAAATTGGATGTGTATGCTTAATCATTTAGAAACTATTAAAAAGGGACTTGTTGTTTTTAATAGAATAATTTTGCACGTAGGGTTAAAACTAAAAATGGATAATTAATCACCATTCGGTAACTTTGTAGCCATTAATTTGGTTGTCCGTAACTTTAATTCTTTTTTATTGATAGCTAAACATATCAATTATTGTCTTGAGATCAGTTACCGGGAAATATAACAATTTAAATGGAAAATATGGAATTTAAATTACCAAACGGACCGGCAAGGAAAATTCGTAGCATAAATTGTTTGACCCTTCAAATTATCTCTGAAAATTACGTAATTTTAGGGTAAGTCCTTAGCACATTTGTACTCGTCAAGGTCAAAGTGCATAATTTATTTCAATTGCTTAGGTTGTCAAATTATTTTCATACATGCACATAGACTGTTCTCGGGTAAACTCATCGAAGTCTGTGGAAAATTAGTTGTGTTTTGCACACATTGTTCTTTTTCTTCAAGGCCTATTTTGTGACCCGACCAACGTGATGTAACTTATAATCTCAATTAGGTTCTATTTCATAAAAGTAGCCATATTCTAATGGCCCAAATTAATGTTGGATCTAACACGGTTCAAATGAAGGACTACAATGAGAAAACGTGGCTTTTCAATTTTATTTGTGAATTGACATTCTTAACTATGAAAGTGCATGAACTATGATGATATATGGGCATTCCTAGTTTATATGTAACTAAGATGTGGAATAAAATTCATCGGGTAGATAGACCTAATTAAAGATATTATGAAACTTTAAAAGAGTAGACGAACTCTAAATTGTAGCCTTACCCAAGATTTTTTTTTGGGTGGGGGGGGGGTGACAATACTTACTTCAAATTAGAACTTGGAATGTTTTTAATGATAAACTACATTGTCCGAATACCTTTTTAAACTTAGAATGTGCACATATTGATAATTGGATATCAAATGCAAGTTCAAACTAGTAAATATGTTTTACTATTGAGATTGTAGTTGCTTCATGGAAATCTACCAAACAACTTGAGATTTGAAAGATTAAATTAAAACTTTCAATAAAGCTAGAAGGAAGAATGACGGCTTCTAAGTTTTTCTCTAAGTGGTGACAATTTGTGCCTATAATATCATTAGATCGAGATAGCTAGCTACAAATGGAATGATGCAGAATGTCTTGTGTATAATGGTGTGTCTCGACATATACATCATAAACATAATGTCATTAACCAATTGCTTTCAAATGGAATAGTACTAATTGTTATATAGAAGAATACCCTGTTGGATCCATTTACAAATAGGTTACCTAAAGAGTGAATAAATTGTGCATCAAGGAAAATGGGTGTAAAGCCTAAACTAATGGGTCGCATTAATGAAAACCTAACCTGATGGCTGAAGACACCGACATAATAGGTTCAATAGGAAACTAGTTATGATTAACTTGATGAGAAGCACTTCGAAATTTTTACTCCTCCCAATCTCTATTATGCAAATAAGTGCTACCTTCCAAATATTAGTCATGATAAGCTATACTTTTACCGATGACTATATCTTGTAAATAGAACAAGTGGAGTATTGTAGGGTACTATTTATAAAACATCACCTATAAGAGTGTGAAGTTGGGTGGTTCTATGACAATTTTATTTAGGCAAATTCTCTAGCGTACTTGCAGAACAAAGAAGGTTCAGGCTGAAATAATAATTGCAATAGAGAAACAAAATTTGATATGAGAGATAATGTCTTCGATTTATTGTCTAGGCTTACTATAACAGCCAATAGTTAAAAATGTTGTATTCACTTATTAACCAAATGAGTCCGATAGATTCTTACGAAGGAAGGTTCAAAGCGAAAGCTACCGATCCTGAGAGATTATTTTTATTTGTACTCTTCTTTGTGATTTCTGTTTTGAGTTAACTTCATCCGTTCATGTGTGAGATTGTTTGAATTAATAGTTTAATATACGCTATTTAAATGTGTGAATTGGCAAAGTCTCCAATGGGTGTGATCCTTTACATAAGGTGCAATCTACACTATTAAATTTGAAATGGTGTGTTATAATGGATAAATTAATTAGTGCCAAAAGACAAATGAAAAAGCTAATCCCATTTTCTTGACTTGAAATCAATTACATTTCATTGATTTCCAATTCTTTCATTCTCTAAATTATGTCAAAATAATGTTCGAAGTATTTTTGAGTTCGTGTTCGATATTTAGTATTCAATATCTTCTTCTCTAGAAGAATAGATTCAGGCATTGGTTTGCCCAAAAAAAATTAATATTATGCTATATTAATTTTGGGACAAGCATTATATCTTGAGAAACAGACGTTTATTTAATCCTGTTAGGATCAGTGCACGCATTTGCATATCTTACTTTATTTTATCTTCTTCTAATTTCTTCATTTCAGTAAGTCGATATTTAGTACGTGTATCTTGATTTCGGTAAGTCAAAATTTTATTCTATATTTTGCATGGGTAAGTCACTATTTTGCATATTTTTCATGCACGTATTTTTTTGTTGATGAAATATAATTCACATACTAATTAATCCAACACTCTTTAGGGCCTTAATTAGAAAGATTAAATCGATAATAATTAAATGTGACTGCATATAATAAATGCACAGAACTTCTACGTCTTGATTACTACAAACTTTGAGACTTAAACATAGTTCATAAAAAATAAAAACACCTAAATTCAACAGCCTATAAAAAAAATCCAAGAGAGAAAAACTCCATATATTCCTCAGATTGAGTTATTCAACGCTGCATTCAGTCTGCTGAACATCACCTTCAGTGGGACACACGCTAAGACTGGTTTGGCAAGCATGTTGACCACCAGTATCTCCTGTGGTTCTGGTGAACAAGTAAGTGAAGACAGCTTCCTGGTCTTTCTCGATGTACCCTTGCGCTTCTTCCATTTTCGTGATTTCACTTGTGGGATCAGCTGCTGCAGACTGACATTCTTTGTGCGCGGCCTTCCACGTGGCCTCTTTTCAATGACCATACCACCTTCTAACAGGTTACTAGTAAGTGGGTGGCCAACAATTGATTTAGCAGTTAACTTGCTTTCGGAGAAATATATGGAACAGGTTGTGGTTGAAAGATCCTTTCCACCTTGATAGTAACATCAAACAAACCGGAATCAACTTTACAGTCTTCCAGATAAAACTCTGATGCGTTGTACTTCGGATTGACTGTAGAACGTGACTGGCAGTAGGGCATTAACCTCTGGGGAACTGCCAGCTCATCAGTTTGTCCTCTTGCGTGAGGTTCCATCGGCATAACAGATGACTTTTCAAATGTAACATCCACAATTGGTCCTGACTTTTTGAAAGAACTGTCGAGATTAGTACTTGACGTGTACACATTGTCATGTTTCGTGCATACTTCCATTTTTCTCGAATTTGACAGAACCCAACTCATTGAGCTCCTCGGTCCCTGAAATCGCTGAAGAGCCTAATGTAAACAGAACATCAGTATCTGGGATCAAACGGTATCAATATACAAATTATATGCAAAAACCATGGAGAAAAGCCGCCAAGTCTATAAATGAGAAAGTACTTAAAAATAACTAAAGGTTTGCCATAGAACTCTCTACTTACTTTCTGGGTGGTGATTTTGAATACAATCCTTTCAATCTTAAGTGCATGAAGAATGGCATCACTTCTGTGAGAATATTTCCCCGTCTTCTTTGATGAATTAGATGCGGACTCCTTAGCTTTCTCAATGTATGAATCAATGTTAAAATTTTAATGATTCAAAAGCTGTTAAATAGCTCTGAAAACATGTTGGAATTCTTGGTTCTAAGAGGTGTGAAAAACTGGGTATAAACTAACCGGATGAACCCTCCATTACCGGATATAAGACTAATAAAATATATATATATACACTGGTTTCTGGTGAAACACAGAGAAGAGAAAATATGAAAGACTACATTTTTGCTACTTTCTTCATACATATAATGGTTTTACACGGGTACTATATATAGCCAAGTTTGGATAGATTTTACAAGATATTCTACCAACTAATCTATCAACTACCCATACTTCTACCATACTAGACAGCCATACTTTACTTGTAGTAGGCTCAAACATAGCCTAATTTCCAGCATAACATAGTTGGGCTTCAACCAAAATCTTGTAACCAAATTCAAACCATAAATTACATCAATTAAGTGACAACAAAAATGTCATATTTCCAACAATCGAACTCTCCGCAACAAAAAGCTTTTACTCTTTTTGATGCATCGAGATGATACCAGCCCCTGAAAGAAATTTGGGAATAACTTAAATTAAATTATCTCATAGTGATTGAACTCTAAGAAAGATAAAAACTGACTGGAAAAAGAAAATAGGTAATCGCTGAACAAAAAGTGCAAAATGAACCAACCCTATTAATCATTGATATACAGGGAACGGAATTTTTTTAGATAGTTCTAAATATTGCATATCAACTTGTCCTTCAAAAGGTCATGGGCAAGCTTTACCAGGTTTTTAAGAAACAATAATTTACACAAGTACATACATTTAACCTTAGCCAAACATGATCTAAAAATAGGCTTATCTTCTCAGGATTACAAAGCCGGTTGTATCACTGGTACCAAATAATATTATTTTGAAGCCGAGCTAAAACACTTAAAACTGGTTTCCTCGTGATATTTAAACTCATTCTTAATGTAAAAAGATACAATGACCATACTTAAATGTTAAACCACCTTCTGCACATTCCAAGCTCGTTGATTGCCAATGATACAAGGAAAACAATGATTATTAAATAGACAAAAGGTTAAAAAAATTATTGCCAATGATACAACAGAAACAATGATTGCCGAATATGACAAAATTTTACAAACATATTTCCCCCATGAAGAGAATCAATAATAGGGTGCCACTATTACCTTGTATGGAGTCATGACAGAGCCCATGAAGAGAATATAATAAAATAAAATTCTTGCTCTACATAGAATAACAAATATTTGATCCTTACCATTTGCCAAATAAAGTAACCAAAATTGATGTGTTAGCAATGAAGCAGTAACTGAGTGAGTCACTTTGCATGATTTTAAATAAAATGAAACTATTATCTCACTACTATACTATGCATAGTAACCGAGGATCGTTTGGATAACTAAATAAAAATCCTAACCTTTAAATGTGAAGAATGATTAAATTATAATCACAAAAATAATGTCATGGTATCAACATTTCTTGATGAAATGAAGGGACTAAAAGAGGCACTTACAAACTAGCACACCCTGTTCTTGGTACAGGCAATGTAGTCTCGGGCAACTCATCTGGGCTGAGAATCTGACCTGGCCACCAGTACCCATTTTGCCTTCGGACCCAAACCAAACCTCCCACTGAGGCATCAATGGCCTTCTTTTTGTCATGAGCAGGATGACCCATGTTTCTCAATTCTGAAAAAAAATGGGGGCAATGAAACATTATGTAAAATAGAAGTCATTGGACTCAGTCAGTGAACCCCATAACAATATCAAACCCATCAAGAAATGCACCCAAAAAAAAAAAACTTAAATGACATTGGGAAAAAAGAAGATCAAGACCGAGACGAAAGGAAAGATGAAAAAGAAGTTTCGAAGTCCAGGAAAGAAGAACAAGGAAGACTGATTTGTAAAAAAAAAATCTCAATTGCATTTTTTCAGGCATTCCCTTTGTGCAAAAGAACAATTAAACACCTTTATTTTCTCTCAAAAGATTCAAGATAGTCTTGAAGATGTAGTTCTTTAACATATATACATATAAAAACTTTAAAAAGAGAGGATTCAGATCAAACAATCTTTTTCCGGCTGCAGAAGAAGTAAAGAAAATGGGCAAAGGAAGCAATTTTTTCAGCTTGTTTTTTAATTTTTCAATTTGTTCATTTCTCAGTGCTTATGTGTAAGTTAATGTTTAGAAATGTAGAGACTCTCAACACTTATGAAACATACCTTTGAATTCTTTTAAGCCAAAACAGATAGGAGAAGAGTATTTGTATAAAATGAGAGAGAAGAGGATCTCAGTTGGATTTTTATGCCGAAACAGAGATGAGAAGAAAGAGATTGTGTGTACACTAGTTAATAGGCTTTCACTTGAATGAAGATAGGCATAGAGTGAGAGGGATATTTATGAAATGAATGAATGACAAAAAAATAAAATAATGCAGTCAGTAGTATTATTGAGTTGTACTGGTGATACAGTCTAGGAAACTTCAAAGTTTTTCCTTCTTTGCAACAGAGTATTATTGAACAGGTGTGGAGGTTACAACATAAAAAACTAGTATACTAACACTTTTAAAATTGTCCCACGTGCATGTTGATGGGCCTTATTTTGAATAAACAATTACATTATTACACCTCCCACTAAATGGAAAAAGTAAATCTCCCAAATGGTTATCAAGCAGATGATTGTGATCCATGGCTGAAATTTGTTTCATTAGAGTCGGTCCATTGAGATATTAATTAGTTGTTCTCTCTCTCTCTCTCTCTCTCTCTCTCAACTGGTGATGAGTTGAGACACCAGTTATCATATTGAAATTAATGGTAGTTAGATTAATACGCTCACCAAGTTGTCAAGTCCATTACTTTACAAGCACTAGTTATATTTGACACTTGGTTAGCCTCGTACGGTGACTGAAATAAAAAGTCAGTCACGTACGAGCTCAGATACTATTCAAATGTGAATTTTAGGAATAAGCATAGTAAGTGAATAAATGTAGTTATGTGTTGGATCCATAACCACTTTCATGTGACCTGATTGGTTAATTTAGGCCCAACTATCCGATGCATCAACATGTTGATACACGTGTTAATGAACATTGACATTCACTACTAATACATTGTACTTGTCCATTTTAGAAATAGCAGACATGTAATGAAATGATAAAGTTCGAACACTAACACCACTCCATTGGATCCGTACCGGCCATCTACCACTTTCATGTGATCCAATTGGCTATGACACGTTGATACACTTACTAATCCAGAAGACGATATCAATTAAATATACCTTTGAGTTGTCATGATAATTATAGCAACTCAAATATAATAATTGGCAGACTAAAGTTAATGGATTAATAACTAGTAGTGGGCTATAATTATTCTTTGAATTTATATTTTTCAATGTTCTGNACCTCTAACACCACTCCATTGGATCTGTCCCGGCTTTCTACTACTTTCATGTGATCCAATTGGCTATGACACGTTGATATACTTATTAATCCAGAAGACGATATCGATCAAATATACCTTTGAGTTGTCATGATAATTATAGCAACTCAAATATAATAATTGGCAGACTAAAGTTAATGGATTAATAACTAGTAGTGGGCTATAATTATTCTTTGAATTTATATTTTTCAATGTTCTGAAAAACGTAAAACGTGGAATCCAATCTTTAGACTAGGCGAGGCCTAGGCATAAAATACGTTTTCTTATTTTTTAATATTATTTTAAATTCTTAATCATTTAATAATCAAAATAATACATATCAAACATCTAAAATTATAAAATACTTAATTCCTACAATTTTCAAATTTTCAAAATGCAAAAGTTAAATTATTTTTCATAGCTTCAACTTTCAACTAGATAAGTTTCACTTGAAATTAAGTAATTCTATTTATCATCACAATGATGGAACATCGTTGATGTGACAACTCATTATCCTCACATTTCTCACTCTTTCTCCTCCCCTCTTTTAAAAAAATTGAACAGTTGAATCCCATTATTCCACTTCGAATGCCACATCAGCGATTTTCCATTATCATAATGATAAATAGCATTATTAACGTCATTTAACAACTTAAAACTGAACTTAAATAGAAGGCTTTTAAAAAAAGTGAAAAATAAGAACAAATTAATAAAGTGCTACTAGGAGCTCATGGTGAGGTGTAACCTTTTTTCCGAGCCCGGCGCCGAGGCACCACTTATGCAAGCATTTTAAGAACACTGATATGTTTGTGCATAAAAAATATAGATTGGAAAATGCTGCAAAAAATTATAATTTAAAATGTAACATACAAGTAAAACGTTACACATTTGTTACTTTTTCATTAAAAGCAAACACACAAACCCACACACACATAATTCATAATTTCAATTGCTTAGGTTGTCAAATTATTTTCATACATGCACGTAGACCGTTGAAGTCCATGGAAAATTAGAATATTATTCGAGCATGGAAAGAAAGATGGAGTTGTTGATTTAGACTGTAGAATATTATTCCAGCAAGTATAAATTCTCGAAATGTATAATCCATTAAAATGGAAAATGTGGAATTTAAATTACCAAACGGACCAGCAAGGAAAATTTGTAGCATAAATTGTTCGACCCTTCAAATTATCTCTGAAAATTACGCAATTGTAGGGTTTTGCACACATTGTTCTTTTTCTACAAGGCCTATTTTGTGACCCGACAAACGTGATGTAACTTATAATCTCAATTAGGTTCTATTTCATAAAAGAAGTCATATCCAAATGGCCCAAATTAATGTTGGATCTTACATAGTTCAAACAAAGGACTGCAATGAAAAAACTTGGCTCCTCAATTTTATTTATGAATTAACATTCTTAAATATGAAAGTGCATGAACTTGATGAGATATGGACATTCCTAGTTTATATGTTACCTAGATGTGGAATAAAATTCATCAGGTGGATAGACATAATTAAAGATATTATGGAACTTTAAAAGAGTAGATGAACTCTAAATTCTAGCCTTACCCAAGAATTTTTTTTTTCGGGGGGTGGGAGGGTGACAATGCTTACTTCCGAGTTGGGTTTTTCCATGATCATATCCTGTGTTGATTTACTGCTTTCGTTACTGTATATTTATTGCTTATCATATTTGTGGTATTTAAACATAGGAAAAATTGATTTTCTTGCTTAATCATCTAGAACAATAATTTAATTATTGACTTGTTGTTGATTAAATCTAAACATAGTTTTAATTCCGCATTAATACTTATTCACCCCCTCTAGGTATTGTTAAGGTCGAACTATATAAATTCCAAATGGTATCATAGTCTTAAATCAATGCTTGACCCTTTTATATATTCTAGATGAGTCAGTCATGCCTCTGTTATTTGACGGAAGCAATTATGCCGATTGGAAAGTTCGGATGAGAGCTTTCCTTAAGGCTTTGGATGAACGTATTTGTATTAGCATTCAAAATGGGGTGGGCTCCACTTTCAACAACTCTTGCTATTGTAGTCACACCCACTGATATCTCACTAAGGACTAAAATAATCTTCGATGAGTGTAATTGGAACAACAATGGCCTTCATGCCCTGTTCATGGTTGTGTCTACGGAAGAATTTAGGAGAGTCTCAATGTGTGAAACTGCAAGGAAGTTTAGGATATCTTAGAAATCACATACGATAGAACTAAAATGGTTAAAAATTCTAAATTGAAGATGTTAACCACTAAGTTTGAAGAGATTAGAATGAATGACGATGAATTCTATACGAAGTTAAATAACATAGTCAACTCTAGCTTTAATTTAGGTGAATAGATCCCCGAGTCCAAAATTGTCAGAAAAATCCTTACCGGAGAGGTTTAGACCTAAGGTTACTACAATAGAAGAAAGTAAGAATTTAGACGCTGTAAAGATTGAAGAACTTGTAGGATAACTTCAAACTTATGAACTCACCGTCTTACAACCTAAAAATGTTAAATCCATCACCATGAACACTGTAAGAGAATAGGACAGCGAGTCCACTAATACTGAGATTCTAAAGGACAATGAAATAGCTTATTTCGTTAAAAAAATTTAAAAGATGATGAGGGATAGGAGAAAGCCTCAGGAGCGAAAAAGTGATGTCCCTAATAAACTCTGAAGAGGTAGACGTGAGAAAAACACCTCTAGGACTCCCGTTAAGAAATCTCAATCTGTTCAATGTCACGAGTACAAGGGATATGGTCACATTAGGAATGAATGTCCTAATCTAAAGAGGAGTTCAGGTAAAGAACGACGTAAGACTTTAGCCGTGACCATGAGTGATGAGGTGTTAGATTCCAGTTCTCAGAGTGAGACATCTAGTGGTGAGGGTGAACAAAATTTCATGGCCTTCACCTCGATTGCTACAGTAGAGTCTAACCATAAGATTGATAAGATTGAAAGGGAGGATGAGTGTGAAGAATCTAAAAGAGAGTCTGAGGATAAGATTGACATTCACAAGTCTGATCATGAACTGTTTGAAATGAGCGTCAAAATTAAAAAGGTCAATAAAGTCAATTTGAAAAAGGTGAATGAGCTTGAACTGGAAAGAGAAAAACTATTAGGTGACCTTCAGGACTTTAACAATAATTCAAGTGAGTTGAAGCTGGTTAATGAAAACTTGGAAGCTAAAGTTAAATCATTAACGAGTGATCTTGATAAATCTATCGCTCAACTTCAATCCTTTACGAATGGCTAGCAGAAGCTGGATAATCTGTTGGGGGTTAACAAGTCTGCTGATAATAGGTATGGTATGGGTTATGTTCATAACAATGATACTACTGCTAGTACATCCAGGACTACATTCATCCCGGCCACTAACAAAGCTCGGGAGATTGCTTATCCTAAACCCAAAGAGAAGCATGACATCGGATCGAGACCTACCAGAAAGCGTAGGGTCAATCATCCTACATATCGGCAACAACCACCAAAGCATTTTGAACCTAGGTTCATTCCCACTTGCTACCATTGTGGTGCTCTGGACATACTAGACCTAGGTGTCGTAAACATGTGACTAGAAATAAAAGTCACGATTTCACTAGCAAGGTTAACTTTCTTGCCAATCAAGTTAGCCACTTAACCTCTATTTCTAGGAAGGTTTGGGTTAAAATGAGCGATCTGGAAGGTCGTGAAAATGGTCACACTCTTAAAGGTAAATGCATACATATTTCGACTTGATTCGGTGTCTAGGTGCATGCATGTGTAGTCTATTGAGTCCATTCATCCCTGCGTGCATCCCATTCATTTTTTGTTGTTTCTATTTCTATGCATTTGTTTTCTTTGAGTATTGTTTTAACAAAATTTTGAAAAATGAGAAAAATAAATTTTGAACTAAATACACATTGTGGTGATTTTAAACACGGCATGTGTGACCAAGTGTGCATTTATCTGTTTGTCACTATTATTTTCATTACTTGGTTCAATTTAATGTGGAGTATTGAGTATATGTGTCGCCATGTATCATCTACACATCACACACTATGATCTTATGAGTAAGTTTGAACCGTGTGTGTGAGATTTGTGATGACAGTCACGTGTTAGTAGGGTGATCTCGAACATGAATTGACTTATATTTAGATGACCTTAGCTCATGAGGAGTCTCCCTGCATTATTTAAAAAAAATTGTATACCTATTTGGTTCATCTTATACTTTTGTTCAAAACCAATTTGACTCGAGTAATTAAGCCGGAGGGATTTCTTATAACATGGTGTCTATGGTCAACTTACTTGGATTAATCAGCCTAAAACTCGTTACAGAGGTTAATTTAGTCGCTTAATGGACAAGAGTCTGCACATAAGGTGCTATATATGAGAAAAATGATATAAAACTTTTTTGCTCAAATTTAAGGGGAGAAAAGAAAAATATTTATGTAATTGAGCTCAGTTTCAAGTCCTAAAATTCTTTGGGTTTGACTTTCATTAGTAAGGAGAATTCTTATTTAACGGTGATATTCGCATGTCCTTTCTCAAAATTTAAGGTTTTGAGTCATGTTCACGAGAGAATAGTGACACTTAACCCGCGTGACTCACCTATAAACTTTACTCCATTTTGAACTTGATTAAGTACATGGGAAAGTTTCTATTGATAATGCTCTACTTATGCTTACATGCTGTTTGAAGTTCATTGGGTAGTCAACGGCTTATGTCGTTAAAATTTTAATATTGTTGGAAAAAGAAATTTTTAATAGTATTAAAAAAAAGAGGTGTTATTTTTCTTTATTTTCAAAAATTAAGTGCTATTTTTGTCAACTTGTTTTTCGGCAGCCTATTGCTAGGCCACGCTTGAGCGATAGCAGCAGAACCTAGTTTGCCCGCTTATTGCTTGAGCGACAGACCTTATATTTGAATTTCAACATTATTTTTGAAGGGTTTTCTACGTAAAAACTTCCATTTGTCCTCAATTTCTCACAAAACTTCACCCACCCATTCTAAATTCGTACTACTAATCAATTATTTACCATATGACATTCATCATTCGAAAGATTTAGACAAGTTTTCAACGAATTTTCAACGAAACATTGTTTCTTTATTCTTCAGATTTATTTGCATAATTTGAATCTTTGCTTTAATTGGTTGAGTTATACTCCATGTTTTCTTGGTTCTCATGCTATGTCATCAAGTTTTACGTCATTTTACACATATCATTGCATTTTTTGGGCTATTTTGGCACATGTCGGGTAGTTTTTCCTTGTGTTCTTCACTTTGGTTGTTCATTTGTGCATTGTTAGATGATTAGGTTACTATAGAATTGGTTTGTTGGTGCTGTGTTGGATTGGTTTAGGCGTGAGGTTTGGGATAGTCATTGGGGTTGTCTTGGTGTTTGGAGTTATTTCGGTTTGGATTGTCGTGTTCACAGTTGGAAGTGTGGAGTGTGGTCTAGGTTTGGTTTTTGATCACTCGTTTCCTGGTTTGGCTGTATTGGCGTTGTTACAATACTTTGGTATGGCCACCGTGAGGGTACGTCATGTCCCTATGGCACGTGTCATGTCTTCACGTCACCTATGTCTAGACATTATGACATGCACTTTATCTTTACGTCACCTATGTCTACACATCATGGGATGTCATCGTGCTTTTATCATAGGGCATGATGCATCGGTCTTATTTGCCTAGTTTTGAGTGCATTCATGCATCTCTTACATATCATACTTTCTTGTCTATCATTTCGAGGTCTTAATGGATTACTTGTATTCATTTCAGATGCTACCTAAGAGAGCACATACAGACGTTTCTACACCTAGTACCTCCACTTCATATAGTAGGACTAGGTTTATTTCTACTGTCACCCAATACACTTTTGGGTAACAGATTTCTTTTATGTCCCATCTTATTTAAGAGCAAGGTCATCATATTCGATCTATCCCCAACCTCACTGCTATTCTCACTCCATCAAGTTTACTTGTTCCGGAGTTCTACTTTAACATTCATGATGTTAGTGGTTCGTCCTTTAGGGTTTTCCTTCAGGGCAGGACATTTAAGAATGCTTAGGACGTCATTTCGAATCTTATCTATATTCCTCGAGTCGTCTACCCCTTATTCCTCTATCTAACTCTTGATACTTTTTCGACAGACTCTTTAGTCCGTTCGACGGTGTTTAACACACCATTGGAGGGAGGCCCAGGTGTGATTCACAGTGGTTTTCTTCCGACCGATCGCTGGATTTTTTTGCGCATCGTGTGTATGAATCTTTGGCCAGTTTCTCACACTTCTTTATTGCCTATGGAGAAAGCTCGTTTCCTTTATGTCCTACTACATGGAGATTCTATCGACTTATCGTCTTTCATATGCCAACAGATTTTGAGGACTTTTCAAGTCATGGGGATGAGGGTGGGGATACCCTATGCTTGCTTGATCTGCCGTTTAGTGACAGCCTTGGGAGTTAGTTTCTCGGAGGGGGTAACAAGGCGGGTTTCTCAGCCGATTGGCCATACTGCCATCACCCAGAGTTGGTCACATGCTTCAATTGAGTTAGTACAGCCAGTTGACCCGACTGTGTCAGTTGATCCTATTAGTGACCTTATTTCTTTTGACCCTTCAAATTTTCCTTCTTTTTCTACTGCTCCTCATCCCTTTGACATCTCATCGACTTCTACTTCGGCTCCTCTTCCATTAAGTCAGTTTCCCTTCCTATTGATGGCGGAGATCACACAACTGCGTGCTACAGTTGATCGATATACTATCAAGTTCACTACACTTCGGGGTTTTGTTGGCTATATTCAGCGTGGACTCCGATGGATTTGCCATCACTAGGATGACGATGCTGCTTCCAAAGATATGATGGATTCTGATGATGCTGCCGGTGCTACCTAGTTTATAGGTTTACCCCTTGTCATTTTGTGACAAAAAGGGGAAGTATTATATTATTTGGGAGAGTGACATGTATTTTTTTGGGAGTATAAGTATATCTAGATTTTTTTATGCTTAACTTGATGTATCTATTTTTGGTTATCTAGATGTAATTAATATATATATATATATATATATATATATATATATATATATATATATATGTTTTTTGACTCAAAAGCATTTTATATTTT
>CAIGRO010204775.1:0-15281 GCA_903798355.1 Fraxinus baroniana
CAACCATGAGCAAGAATTTAAGACAAAGAAGAAAAATTTTAAAACCCATAAAGTTGAGCCAATTTACCTTTGATTTCTTGAGATTTTTATAGATGGAAGTGTGAATTCGTGGATGAATAATGTTGGAATATAATTAATCTTCAAAACCCACCGAAATTTGGAGAAAACGGGATGATGTTGATGAAAAATTTGAAAAAATCGTGAGCCAAGCCGGGTCTTTGTGTCTGTGTGTTTATGTAATTGAATGAGGTGGGTTTTGGAACGTATAAATTACGGTGATTAGAGGTTTAAATTTATGTCAAGTGCATTAATCTAATTGGTTTCTATTTTAGAGTAGCGAGCCTAATTTTCCCATATCATTATATCACATTCTCATTCAACCTTGAAATCGTCATTTCTTCAAGGTGTCAAAGAGTAGCCGATTCTATTCAACCCTAAAACTGAATTGAAATTGCAATTCTCATAGGTTGGTTTTTTTTTCTTGCTGGTTTAGTAAATTATATTTGGTATTTTCTAAAGTCAAATTCGTCCATGTCCCTGATTTTTTCTTGATGATTTTGTTTTATGAAGATTTTTTCTTGCCGGTTTTGTTTTGTCACTTTTGTGTTGAATTTATAGTGTTGTTGAAGTTATCTAATGATGTAGAATCTAGATATTCTAGTGTTGTATTGATTGGTGGCTCATGGCTGTGATTAAGTAATATGAACACATTCAAAGTCAGTTAAATAGATAGTTCAATAAAGAATCAAATTGAATTTTAATAAAGTTGGTAAGGGTAATCCTTGCCAGATGCGACGACGGAGACTTTCAAAGGGGCAAAATACTTCATATAAATCAATTAGTTTCTTGCCACTGCTTTTCCAAAGTTGTCAAATACTTTTCGACTAACGTGCGATTAGTTGATTTACTTGTTGGAAAAAAGTTGTTGATGAGCATGAATTAGTGGATTTCAATGGTACAAACATCAAAGCAAAAAGGATTCCAATAATCAAAAGCTAATTGTTGTCTCGGTTTTTTTCTTTAATTCTTTCTACTATTTTGATTCTTTCAATATGGTCCTAAAAAAGCAACATAAACTTTACCAATTTAAGACGTTATATTACATTTTTAACACTCGAGATGGAGAAGACAAAAAAAAACCCAAATTATATTTGCCGTTTCAACACACAACCTAGAGAGAAATCTTCCACGATCCTCCATTTTCATGGCAGGTCACATTCCGGGATGTTGGTAAGGCGGAGAGCTGGTTAAATTAGTCTTTCGACTTATAAAATAACCCTTAAAAGGTTATTCATTATCTGCTTAATGATATTATGTAATCAGTTGCATTTTAAGCTTCGAATCTCACAGGAGAATGGAGTTTATATATGGTAAGCAGAAGACATAAAGAATTCGCATTTTCACACTAAATTTAACATCTGTTTTTCACAAATACTGCTTTGCCAAAGCAAACCAGACTATGCATGCCAATCACCAGCTTTGTATGAGAACATCTTTTAGAAACTCCAGTGATGGATTAAACCCTGAGTTGTGCGTGCACTTCAGCATGACTTTGGGTCACATTAAGAGGTACAATATCTCGACTGCGCACGTAAGTTAGAAACTGCCCCGGTAGCTCTTCCAGTAAAGCTTGAACCACTGAGATTTGTCCACCTGCAAAGGATGAAAAAATGTACGGCTGAGATCCCTTAAGATGGAAAAGAAAATCACACAAACAAAAAGATAAAGACTGCACTAGTTTACACTAACTGTGTTTGACAGGTAAGATGGACCTTAAACATTGGATAGTACCAGAGAAGAAAAGAGAACCCAACTATTGTCTAGTCGAGTCCAGTCCGGTCCAATAAAACACACCAAACATAATCTCTGTGATTGCTCCAGTACTATGCCATTGATCTACAGCATTTCTTATATCCATTAAGCAAAAAATGCATGCAAATTTATTTATACATCTTACGATGAAGTCTTCGAAGAATAATTTAAGGTATCTGCAATCTAAATCCTGGGCTGAACCAAAATGTTAAGATGAAAAGGGGCCAAAGGTACTAAATAATTTCTATCATCCAAATGGTCATATCTGATTTAAGTACTAAATAATTTCTACCATCCAAATGGTCATATCTGATTAAAGGCACTGACCATGCATTTCGCGCATTGGAACAAACTGAACTATGTCTCGTGTAGCTATCCTTCCAGTAGAACTCTCTAATCGACGTCCATTATCAGCATCGAGGATCTGTATTGCAGAATTTAAGCAGATCCATTAGGAACTTAAAAACCAAAAATATTCCATCTTCAAGAAATTTCTTGCTTTGATAAATAAAACAAAGAATGTACCTCCATTTGTGTAAAATCTGCACCACCAACTCCAACAACAAGGATTGACAGTGGCAAGTCAGATGCCCTGACCAGGGAATCTATAGTTTCTTGAAGATCGGTGAGGACTCCATCCTACAAATTTAGAAGTTAATTACACTGCAGAGAAATGATACAAGGGTTAAAACATTCCTAGTCAAATTATGGCATCGGACCCCTTGCTTTCTCAAATTAGTCACAGCACTTCAATTTCTTTTTGGTTTAAACACATCTATGGCTGCTGAATTAACAAAAATACTGATATAGCTAAAAAAGAATACGTTGTGGCATAGAAAATCTGTTAGTGCATTTATTTTACTGTCTAGCTAGGAAAAGTCTGTCAAATATTTGTTTTTCCTCTTATTGTTTCTTTCAGAAATACATTTTGAAAGAACACCATTCGAACTAGGTGTATTTTGCCCAGCTAGACGATATAAACAATTCACTTGAGGATTATTAACATAATGTCATATTTTCTGCTAGCTACTTGGCATTTCCATTAACTCGGCTGACAGAGATGGACAAATTCGTAAACTGAAACAAATTCAGTGACTGGCTTGGCATCAAAAAGACCAAAATGGAACTATCCTGTAAATGGAATGATTAACAATGTTTTTATCCAAATAATAAAATCGGGCATGAAGAATGCAAGCACAAGTTGTTCAAGACATACAGTTATAATCAACAGGACATAATACTTGGCATGATTGTCAGAGATGGAGTTGCCAGCAATGTCTGCAGCCTTTTTTATGACTTGGCCAAATAGTGTGGGTCCAGCAAGAGTAACATTTTGCAAAGCACGTGCATAAGCAGCCATGATACCTTCTACACCTTCAACCTGAAAAAAGAAAAACGAGAATTTTATATAAATTTATTACATGTAACTGAAAAATCCATGCTATGTCTTTTAGCCTACCAAAAGAAATGAAGACAATGACATGCCTTGTTTATAGTTTTCAGAAACCTCTAATTCTTCTTCTCCAGTTTAAAACAATTTACAAACTAATACATGATTAAAAAATTATCAAAATGTTTAAATTCTTCTGTAACTGATTCCGGTTAAGTAATAATTGGCAAATGCTTGTTTGGGTTTCATTATGATCTCCTTATAATTTGAAGTCAAAGTCAAAACATTAATTTGAACCACACATTCACAACTACCACCCACTTATTATCTAGACATTTCAGGGAACCCATTACTCATTATAATTCCAATGTAATGAAACCCAAACGAGCATATGATGATAGAAAGGTAAATTTTTCATAAAACAACATTGCTTGAGCAAAGATTGTTACCTCGAAACCAATGGGACTTCCATTCAAGTTGAAACAGTGAGATACTGAGCCTTCATATGATTTTCCACCAAAGCCCCAAGCAGGAAAGCGTTTGTCTGAATCATAGAATTGAATGACCTCCCCAACCTCCATAATAGCCTAAATGACATTTTATCAGTATTATCATTTAAATTCCGATAAGTAAAGTAATAATTATTCAAATGCTATTTGATGCTAAATAAAAAGAGAAAATTGTTGTGATGAGACTTTTTGGATAAGAAATTATTCCAACATAATAGAATAAAGGAACTAATTGTGATATCTTTGGTCTTTGAAAACCTTGTTTATCTCATTGAGTAAACTTTTGTCAAATCATAGGCAGTCACTGATGTCTGCATCCAACAAGGTATTTAAGATATGGTCACCGATAAAAAGGATATTATATTTTCTTTGAAAGAATCGAAGATGCTGGAAATAAGACAGTTCTTCAATTAAAGTGTTCCACCTGCTCACCTGCTGGTAGGCATTTAACTGGCCAGAAGGATTAATGTAATGTAAAGAATCTGGACTTCTAGGATTTCCATTCGAAGCTGGACAAATAAAAACCCATACGAATTAATCTAGAACCTCTAAATACAATGTAACTGCAGGACAAAAATGTAAGATTGGGAGAGCCAGCTACCAGTAAAATCAACAGCAACCATGAAATTAAGCTCAAAACCACTGGAAATGTAATCAAGAAAGCTGTAAAGTTGTTTCTCAATTAAGCCATCCACAAAAAGTTGACCTTTGAGAACCTATAAGTAATTAAGGATAGAAGGTCAGATGTGCCAGAATAGCTAAAGCCTCTGGAAGTACTCATGGTTTAACTAGGAGAATTAGAAACCTTTTCATGATGCCGAAATCCAGAAGGTGGGGAAATGAAATTTGCACCAGTTTTACTTTGGTGAAGACTTATCAGTTCTGCCACAGATTTATGTAGTTTTCTGTTTGAAGAAAATACTACTCAGAATGGGAAGGGAAAAAATGAAATCCTAAATTTTGTAGAAAAGAAACTAGGAACTAAACATTGAACTTCCCAGAATAGGGATCAGAAATGAAATCTTAACTAGAAACACCTAAAAACGTACAAATTGATTCTACATACCCGATAAATACATGATTACCATCACTATTAAAATCAAAGCACTCAATAACCAATGGGTTTTCCTGCAAAAGAGAAACATATTGAAAAACAACTGAGAAGGTTCGGGATAGCTGAACAATGACTTGACATTGGACATCAATTGTGAATCCTAAACTTTTAGTGATAAACTTCAATTTTGCCCTGTAACTTTCTGCATAAATAATTTATACATTTAACAATAAAAGTTCAATTTTTAATGCAAAACACTCAAGAATGTCTACCTTGTGACAGCTGGGCAGATGCTTATAAATAGAAATGTAAGAGATCAAATATGATAAAATTACACTGAAAAATAAATAAATAAAATTGCCATCCGAAAGATATGCTAGTTTGGCAAGTTACCTTGCTCCCATATTGCTGCATCGTTAGACATACAGGTTTCCAAACTGGACTCAAGTTGTTGTTCACGACTTCGGTCTTGCAAATTGGAACAGAACCTCCAGACTCAACAGTTCTAGAGATTCTCAAGAAAGGATCCTGAAAAAGATAAAATATGAGCACTTCGGGAAAAGAAGTTTGAAGGTACACCTAACTCTATAACAACTATTTTTCATTTCCTTTCTGTTTTTCTTTGGAAACACCTACACTTCTGGAAAATAGATCCTTGTTCTCCAGATGTGAACAACGAAATGTCATCTCCACTGCATTCCTGGAAGCAACAGTTTCCTCTGCATGGACAGTAAGTGTCCCCAAGTTTTTTGAACTCCGTCCATCTCTATGATGAAGATTCAAGGTCAAACTTTGATTTTGTTTAGTAACAATCTGTCACAAGCAGAAAGGGGAAACAACATTACACTACACAAAATTCAAATTCAAATTCAGAACACAACAATGCCAATTGAAACAACATTGCCAAGAACCATAGATAATTAAGATAAAGCAGAACCCATGGTGTGTTAACAGTTGACACAAAAACAAATAATGGACTAATCATTCTTCAACCAAAACCTTCCTTTAACACAGAAGTCACAATATGTTTTCATATACACATGGATCAAGAAATGAGAAGGTATAAGCCCTTCTACAAAAATAAATAAATAAATAAAATAAAATAAGCAAAGTCTCATCAGTACTCCAATATATTTTTAAACATGCAAATAAATTTGAAATTTGTAGAAGCAAATAAAAACAAAGTTGAGTAGGAACTAAAACCGTATTACTGGAATAATACAGGAGGAATTAAACTTATGTGAGGTAGATTATTAGACATGCTACCAGTCAAAATACAGAGAAAATTAGCTTTGATATCAGACGGATTTAAAAGAGAGTATAAAAAACTATAAATGCTCTTCTCCATCTTCAACTCATGGCTAAAATAACCCCTGAAGGCAAAATCTTTAGAACATGTGCTGTCCCACGTTGTTATTATATATTCAAAGGACGTAACACAGATAGAATCAACTCACCTCAGAGAGATAACAACTAGCTTCGCCAAGGAACTCTTGATCATTTAACTTCAGCATCTGCAAAGTAGGATTAATTGTCATTTGAGTTACACCTCTAAGATGTCAACAACCAAAATCAGAAAGTTAAAATTAATATAGCCAATTCTAAAAATTTAGTACCCAAGTATTTAAATTACATCTGAATTGTATCTTTAACACCATATAACTTCTAAATTTTCTCCAAAATATATTTAAATCTTTCCACGAACATAGGTGGGAGAAGAAATGCTTTTTCTTTATCCATCATCAAGCTTCTCAATATAGAATAACGACAAATATGAAGAAGCAAATTAAACTGAAGTCAAATATCAATTAAGTTTTGATAGAAAATAGCATACCTTCAGAGGTAAGTTATGATATTTTGTATCAACATCATAAATGCGAAAGCTGGAAAAGAATGGTTAGACAAGTCAAGCAAGCTATTAAAAGAATACAAAAGAAAAAATGTACAGAAATCTATAAAAGTAGAAACATTCCAAAGAGAACCAATAAAACCGTACACCAATGGTTGAACAATCTCAAATTGATAAGTAACATTAATATTTTGAATCCAAACAGGGTCCAGATTGTTCATTATCACTTCTGTGCGTCCAAGTTCCTCAAGGCTTCCATCCCTTCTCTTTGCATACGACACAGCCATAGGATCACTCTGAAATTAAGAAGAATGCGATGCTTCAGTGAGAAATATATATATAAAGAGGAATAGTAACTAGCTCAAGTGAACAAGAAGTACGAAGATGATTCTATGGCATAAAATAGCAAAATGTCAGGAGCTTCTTGTAGACCTTATGACCAAATTTAATAAAAAAGATAATAAGGAGATCAGCACATTAGGATGACAGAAACTTGTGATCATCATTAAGATAATCCAACTGTACATCACAATTCTTATAAGTAAGTTGAACATCTTTAAGACTTCACCGATGAAAGCAGCAATAAGGCTAGTTCTTTCTCTCCCCACCTCCAACCACCCAAAAAAACATGCACACGCTCCTCTTAGATGGATCAGATAGTTTGTGAAACAGAAAATGCACGAGGAGAGAAATTCTAAAAGTGAAAGAAGTAAAGAAAAAAACTTTCAGAACAAGCTTCACATTTCTAATGGCCCACTCCCATCCTCTCCTTCAACCTATCCTGCACATCTAAGAAGTCACGAAAAGGAAAAGAGAAGTAAAAAGTGAAGTACACCTGTCTATGTATTTCTGTTGTATTTAATTTGGACTCAGTCGAGATGACCACAAACCTTGAAGAGTTAAGAACACAAGATTTCAGTAGAAAATTCTTTTTCAACGTCATAGTCTGATATATAGGGCCTGTTTGAGCCCATTTTTGGTGTATAATGCATTTTGGAATGGTAGGTTGATGGAAAATGTGTGGTTAAAAAATAAGGAAAAGTTTTGGGTTTGTGTGTAATATTATTTTATTGAAGAATGTGTGGTTGAAAAGAAGAGTGAGAAAAATGTATTTTGGAAAAAATGGGGATCAAAGTGCATAGTGAGCGGACAACTGCCTAGTGCTTCCCTACACAGGTTAGATCACTCCCCTTCTAACATCTCTTGGCTAATCTAGATAAGGGTACAATAGCCATTCATTTTATCTAGACACTGGGATAGATAAAAGATACAGTTGCAAAAATGGGATACCAGTACTCATATATTCATGCTTCCCTATTCCTCGAACAAGATCTTCAGATCATTGGCACTATCTTTCACGTTCATGTTCCCTCCTTGTTTTTCTATCTACTTTTTATTTCTTGTTCCTGGTGCACGAGACTGTTTCAGGAAGAAACTTATTACATCAAACACTAGAAGTGTTTAAGCGTGATACTGCAACCTGCTTAAATCTGGTTTCCCAACTTTCAGTTTTGAAATAATTTCTTTTCGCATTCTCGGTTAGATTGTTTTACTCTTTCGAAGTTCACTAGTGTCTATTTTTCAAGCATGGACAAGGAATTGGCATGTAATTTTTTAGAGAGAGAATTATAAAAAAAAGAAAAGCTCGTTTGCAAAAATCCTATTGCGAAGGGAACCAATGAAGCACTACTTGAATAATCCAAAACCTATTTTTTTATACACAGCATTTCTTTTCATCTACTCCATGTTTTACTAGCAGCTCCTGGCTAGTGTTTACATCAAAGAAACATGCTGCTTAGCTGATGCACCGTTATATCTAAAGCAAGGCTAGATAATTTTAAAAGTGGCCTGAAGCATTTGAAAATTTGTTGTTCCTTGGACCTGTCAAAGAGCTAGCTTTAGATTGGTAAGATTTACATAGTCAACAAGTTTATACGGAATAAAGGTTATATTCTTCTTCTTCTTCTTATGGCTGTCATTATTTTTAACAAATTACACCAGATTAATTATACAGTGATTGCACAAATCAATAATAAAATATCACATATAATGTGAAATAGGATCTTAGACTCGAGGTGGAGTACATATTTTACACTTTCAAGACTACTCTCAGGTTTCTATTCTATTTATGTCCAAAAAGTCCGTTCTAAATTTCATCCGGCAATGCATTCATGTTTTATTCATTTATGAATTAATATTTCTAAAATATTATAGCAATCTCAAGGGTGTCGAGAATTTTCAAAGGGAGAACTAGAACAGCTAAAGACAAAGGAAAAGCTAAACTGTCACTTTAAAAGTAGAAAAAGTGACCTACAAGCTAAATATTATGATATACCATACAACAAAAAGTGTGGGGACCCTATATCAGACAAAATTATATCATGCACAAAAAATTTCTGACACTTGAAAACATGAAAAGACAACCGGAAAAATGTGGTTAAATTTTAAGTCTCTAAACTTCAATTGAGTACCTTAGATAGGACATCAAGATCACGAAGCTTTGATGCTGATAGAGATAACTGCAGTTCACAATTAAATAAAATGTAATGTCAGGGGAGTCAAACAGGTTTCTGATGCAAATGTAACAAAATACACAACTTCTTAATAGGAGGGACCATATATATGTCCATCATAGCCAAGCCCAAGCTTACGGAATCGTGATTGCCTTGTGGCTTAGACAATAAGTACTATAATGTCTTCTCTACTGATGTTGAAATCAATGCGTCTCATTTTCCATTATTAATTGTTAATAAGTTTAACATTGAGCACTGCATTCAGCAAAACATACATCTGAAATCACACCTTTTGGAAGAAAGACATTCTGATACTAAATCCTGGTGGGACTAGAGGAAGATAATATAACTTTCCAAGGGAAAATCAACGTACCACCTATTCATGAACAGTCTTGATTTCATCACGTCTCACGTTTTTCCTAGGTCTATTCAGCCTGAAGAACCAGATGGGAATCTCACGTGCAGAACTATTGAATACTATGCCAAAAGGAATTTTCAAAATGCCATTTTCACAGTACACTAGAATCAGCGATGGAGAAATTAGGTCTAGATCATTTGTTACAGTAAATTACCATGATTTTTCATCAATTCCAAGTTTGTTTCAGAGTTTAAATACTAACATAAATCAGATTTTCACATGAATACGTTATTGATTCCTACTTACTGTTATGCTCACTTTTGTAAACATACACACATATTTTTTTTCTATAAAGACTGCCGCCACCTTAATATGACAATAAGTAATCTCCTACTAATAGAAATATTCAAGCCTATCATCTTTTATTTCTTGTATTTAAAGTAGAAGACACTAAGAATGGTTACCCAACTAAGAACAGTTACCCAGACAGTCACCACGTCCCTCAAACCATTAAAATTACATCCCTCTAAGAAGTTACTATAGAAAATTCGCATGTGACATACTATACAAGAATGCTTCAGTTTTCAATCTGAAGATAAGTTGAGGACCTTGACGTATTACAAATAAGCTGCATGGCCTGCATGGTTCCAGAAGTAAGGGAATTTCAAAATCGATATCTGGATCATCTGACAGTAAAGTCCAAGGTGTCTATAATTCTTGATCAAAAAAATTATTCTCTCTCTTTGATCAATAGTGCACTTTGTCCTTGAATTAGACAATACAAGAAGAGAACACCATTGTGGTGGGGTAATGCAAGGGAATTTCGAAAATCAATATCTGGACCATCCAACATTAAAGTCCAAGGTGTCTATAATTCGTGATCAAAAAAATCATTCTCTCTCCTTGCCACATCAATAGCGCACTTAGTCATTGAATTAGACAGTACAAGAAGAGAACTCCAGTGTGGTGGGGTAATGCAGCTGTGATTGTCCCTGCAATGGTGCCTTACAGACAAAAACTTCACCAAAAAATATCTATTCTGTCAACTACTTCAGCAACATATATTAATGTTAATTACCCGTTGCCCGTCTAGATTATTGAATGTGTACTATTTGAACTCTATCACCTGTTGGATAAATTAATTGAATAGGCTTGCCCAAATATTTTAAAAGTCCCTATTGTCTCAAACATTGGATTCATAAAATAATCTTTTAATTCCTGTTATAATACTAAATAAAACCTCCCTTGTCTCACTGGATTGCTCAATCAATTCTCCTCAGTTACAACTAATAGGAGAGGCACAATCAAGCCCTTATACCCCGTGAATAAGTCCTGGAATCAACCCCAAGCACTATTCGTACTTTTTTCAGAATTCTTTGCAATCAAGACCTTTTATCACCTAACAATAGACCCCAGGATCTGCCCTAAGCACTAATATTCTAGAACTTAGAAACCCTAACTAAAAAGATGCAAGCACGTTATATATACACATATCTATACACGTATGTTTATGTACCTCCATTTGCGTAAAAAGACCATGGAGGCCTTTTGTTCTGAAGAAAAGGTCCACGGCATCATTGTGGCCGGCACCACAGCCGGCATTCTGGGCCCTCTGGTGGCTCCCACCGCTACCGCCTACGGCCTGCTTGCCACCCTCTAAATCAGAAAAGCAATTACCCATGATTCAGAATCAAAACCTTATCTGTCGCTATAAGTCTTTGGAAAACCCAAAACCCTCCCAGGCTTTAATAAGGGAGAGAACCCACAATGTTTCCTGGAAATTGCACGTCGTGAATCCCAAATTAGATACAATTACTCTATTTAGAATAATTCAAATTGGCATTCCCCTAGAATTCATCGAAACGGAAAATATTAATACTTCCCAGTTGTCACGATTGAATTTATTGTTGTTAAATCCTTAATCAAATTGATCTTTTCAAGCAAAGACTTCATTTTAACGTGTAGAAGATGCGAGTACATTTTCCGTAAATGATTTTGATGAAAATTGCAATTTAATAGAAGTTTTGGCATAATGCTTTGAAGTCTTATTTTGAACGTCACGATTTGAACGTCACGTGCATGACAAGATGAGGAGATGGTCAATTCTTCAAGTACAACGACCTCAACAATATCTTCTTTGTTCTTCTCTGAAGCCCAAGTTTGACCAAAAAAAAAAAAGAGAAAAAAAAAATCATGTGTTTTAATTTTTATGAGGATGTGTGGTTAAAAAGTAGAAAATAATTTAAACTTATGTTATGTGTGAAATATCTTATTGTGTGATTATGTGGTTGAAAATGAATATGTCACATGAATATAAAATCACATTTTACCTCGTTGTCATGCCTAAAGGCCTGTTTGGACTGAATTTTAATCTAATTTTAATCTAAGTCAAAGTCAAACAATCAATATCAATCACATCTTTCATGGGTCCCGCATCTTTTCAACCACACATTTCAAAAACTTCTATTATAATTCACTTAAAATCTGATTTTAATATACACCAAACACCCTCTTAAAAGTGTTTTTTAGAATCTAGAAGTATACATCATAACATGCTTTGACGTGCTCCGTGCTAAGTCTTCCTTTTATCGTATAACCCTCAAATATAGTTGTAGGTAGGGATGGACAAAATCCGACCAAACCTGATTGAGTTGGGGCGATTTTTTTGTTGTTTTTACATGGATTATGTGGGTTGGATGTGTAGGCGAGTTGGATTGGGTTGTGTCATGATTTAACCCATAAAAACCAAATAAATCCGCCCAATCCGATCGCCACTTAAAAAGATAGAGAGAGAGAGAGAGAGAGTAAGTTTTCGGGTTTTTTTTTTTCTTTTTTTTTTAAATACTCAATCATGTTATGGGCCTTGTATCTTTTTCTGAATTGTTACTTTACAAGCTTGATAGATTATGATATAGTTCTAATAAGAGAAGAAAGTAAGTTTTCTTATGCAAGTGATGCTCTAAAGAGAATGAAACTATATGAATAGTCGAAGTGTATAATAGCAATGATATGCATGGCCTTATTAAAACTTGAGCTTATTTTCTACTCATAAGCTTTCATGTATTATATGTACAGCAGGATGCATTCCTCGAAAAGATATAGCAGTGAAGAAATATTTGAGATGAGTCTTCATTGAAAATGAACCTAAAAAGTACGAGTGGATAGTCTAACCGTAATTACTTTGGTGCACTTTATTCTTTGTAAACTCAATTAATGATGATTGAATAAGATAATATATAATTTTATTTATTTATTTACTATTTAATTTTGTCTATTGGAATTTAGTATAATAGAAAATTGAATGATTTTAGTCTTTATTGATAAGTTGTCCCAAACCGACCAANGAGTATTTTATCTTGAGAGGCTATTATTAGCTTTAATTATAATATATTTGTTGGCTCGATGATGGAATAAGATAATATATAATTTTATTTATTTATTTACTATTTAATTTTGTCTATTGGAATTTAGTATAATAGAAAATTGAATGATTTTAGTCTTTATTGATAAGTTGTCCCAAACCGACCAATCCAACACAATCCGATCGATACTTGGTTGGATTGGGTTGAGTTTCAATCTTTACATGGATTGGGTTGAGTTAAATTTTGATCAAACCGATCGTGTTGGATTGAGTTTGGGTTGAAGCAAAAATTGACACAACCCAACTCAACCCATGCCCACCCCTAGTTGTAGGTGTGTTGATGGGCACAACTTGGTTGGCCAACCCAGTATCCATAGTTTTTATGAAGGCATATTCTAGGCACGTTGGTGGCATCTATTGCGAAACTTGAAGATTCAGTATTTGTTTGGTAAAGATTTTTTTGTATTAAATTACTTACAATCACTCATTTATGAGACTCACAGTTTGTTCTTCATTTGGTTTTGGATTTTGGTTCGATTTGATGGGAGAAGATGATGGAAAAGAAAGAAGGGTGGGGGAAGAAAATGGGGGTGGAAGAGGTAGTGATAGTGGGTTTCATGGTAGTGGGCGATGATGGCACTGGGTGGTGTGGCTATGAATTTGGTTTTGACGGTAGGGGATGGGGTTTGGATGTGTAAAAATTTAATTATTTAATGGGAGAAAATATATAGTTACTAATTTAACCTTCTAAAATTTGTCAAAATATGGTCAAACTCAAATTCTTTTGTCAACTAACGGACTTACGGATGGATTCCATCCATTTGTCCAACAACCGCATACACTTGAAAGGTTTGGGACCCGAATGCAAAAATAAAAGGTTAAGATAAAAGGTACCAAGATTTGAAAGGATTGAGACTGCTATTATTCCTTAAAAAAATTGAAGACAGTTGTCACATTTATGATTGGACTTCCTGTTTTAATTTACCTTAACAAAAATATTTTTCAAAATGGCTTAAATACCTACATACAATTTGTTCCCGAAAATTGCAGCAGGGCAAAACTACATATATTCAATGAACGGGACCACTTTATTAGTTGGAAGTGTAGGCCTAATCTTAGAGCATCTTCACGAAACGAAACACTTTAAACCTAAGATGTTTTTTTTATTTTAAAAAGTCAACATTTAAAATTATGCACAAATATGCTCTTTAATCTAACATTTTAAAATAGAGAATGATTTTGCATTTCCAGTGCATTCAAAGTATTTCAAGTAAAATAATACAATAATTTGGGAAAAAAACTAATATGACAATAAATTTTTAATATATTTTGATAAAAGTTGATTAAATTTATGGTTGAAAAGTTGATAAAGTTATGGACGCATAAAATGTGTAAATTAATTATTGTCTATGATTTAAATTTTTATCAAAATTTTAGTCACAACAGTGGATAAATTGTATGGATAACAATGGAGCAGGTCGAGGTCAAGACAACAATTCCCTCACCTGCACATATCGGGTATTTTGTCACATTGTCCTGCCCTCATGCCCATTTAAGATGGGACGGGACGGGACGGGGTGGGGAGGGTATGGAGGATTCTTAGGTCTCGTTACTGTCCCATTTATTTATTTTATTATTTATATGTTCTTTCGTATATGCTTCATCCACCTCCCTAGTCCCTAAGTGTCATTTGGCATGACTTTCGTCAAATCAAAATGAACATTTGAGAGTCAAAATCTGTCTTGGGATCTGTTAGATTAATTTTATGAAAATGCTTATTGTAATTAAAAGAGCTTTTAAGAAAATGAATCCAATGTTACTTAATTTAAAATCACTTTTGAAAATAAGAAGTTCTATCAAAAATTAGTTTTCAAACAAAAATTAAAGTAAATTTATGAGGAAACTCTTCTACGAAAGTAAAATCATGTCAAACGGACATTAATATCATCTGCATTTTATATTGAATCATGTATATTCTTTTGCTCCATACAATTTTTATATCTTTTTGTAATTCATTGTTGTATTCAGAATTAATCTCTTCTTGATTGACGAATGTAAAACTCTAAAAAGGAATACACGCACTTCAAACAATGACAAAATTCAAAAAACTTATTAGCACAAAATATTTTGGCCTTTAGTGTGCAAAATATCCATACGTTTAAATTTTTGCACTTTTATCCTCATTTCTACGTTTTATTGTGGAAAATATGATTTTCATCAATTTTTATCCAACTTCTCAATTAAAAATTATAAAATGACTAATATACTCTCTTATTTAAATAAAACAAAAAAAAGGGAAAGGAAAATGAAAATAAAGAACAAATCGCAATCATACTCCTAATTTTTTCAAAAATGTACAAATAAATATCAAATTAAAAAAATCAAAAAAGAAAAGAAAAATCATCTTCTTCTTTTCCCCACCCTCGCCACAAAAA
>CAIGRO010204786.1:0-12351 GCA_903798355.1 Fraxinus baroniana
AATTATACAATGGATAATACAATTGTTAACACAAAAAATTATTTCATAATATTTTGTAGAGAATATCAAGTGATATTTTTTCTCAAAAAAATATAATTTTTATTACTTCTTCATTATTGAAATATCAAGAAGAAAATTATAGTGGATTCATCTTTCATTTTGAGGTTAGCATTACAACGTGTTGAACATTTTTATGTTATAACTTACTAGTTTGGAATCTTAAATACAACATTCTAACATTACTTTGCAAATTACTCTTCATTCATTTATTTCGATTAGTTTTGTAAACTATTTTGAATAAATATAGCAATATCTTCTATAATTTTTTTTTTTTGAATATTCCCTATTTAATATAGCATTATGTAAATTCTTTGTCAGGAGTTTATCATTTGGTAGTTGAGTATTAATGAATATACTTAATGCTTCACGAATAGTATTTTTCCATCATATACCTTAAATACGATCTCGTCAATACTAGCTGTCAAGACAGATACTTCAAAGGTCAATCTTGACATTTCTTAATCGTCGGGATAGACATTGTACCTTTTTGTCTAACTAGCTTGTATCTGTTCAGTTAATTTATGCCAAACGATAACCATTTCATTCTATAAATTTCAGCTATGAGTGATAATTTGATATTCATCATGTCACATGGGAGATAGTTTGTGCACGTAGATGATGAATGGAAGTGGCGAAGGAACAAAACCACTTCAATCGTAGTTTTAAGTAATATCACTCTAGCAAGACCTATGAACGATTGATGGAGAAACTTTGAATTCATGATCGAATTAAAATTCAAATTTCGAACATGAATATATTTCCAAAAAATACTCTAAGATGAGGACTTGAATCGGTATACATCCATAAAGAAATAGACGTCTTCATGAAATCGAGATTCCAACACACAGTGAGCATACCAATTTTAAGAGCCTTCGTTTGTTGCGAGGAATGATATGGAAACTTACAATATCACGAGTTCAAAGAACTGCAAAATGTGACAAACAAGAATGATCATGAAACTATAATTGTAATATTGGAGCGACCCCCGTACAAGAGAATTTTGATACCATATTACATGGTCAAGAGGTTGAGAACGTTGTTGACAGTGAACAACAAATGTCTCCACAATCCATGGCATTAGACAAATACGAAAGAGTTACAACTGTGGATACCTCCGATATTGCACAAAGTCAAATTTTCTTTAACAAGAAAGCGTTGTACATGAAACTATGCGTACTTTACTTGATAGACAAATTCTAGTTTAGGGTGAGCAGGTTAAGTTTGAAAAAACTTACTTTTTATGCGTAGATAATAATTATAATTGGATGTTGCGTGCGTCACCATTGAAACAATTTAAAATCTTTAAGATTCATAAAATTCCATGATGTTCACACATATTTAGTTGATTTTCAACTTAGGGCACAACAACATGCCACAAGTTCTGTAGTCATCGAATATATAATGGAAAGATTGGATGATCCAATCGACCATATGATCCAACATGGATTATATGTAATGTGAAATGTGATCTAGGTGTTAAAATTAGTTATAACAAAGCACACAGGTGCAATGAAGCTGCTTTAAACTTGCTACGTCAAAGGATAATTTTTAGAAATTGTCTTTATACTGGCACATTTTTAGAGAGAATCATTTGGGTACAGTAACCCACATCAAAATTGATTTCCGTAATAGGTTCCATTACTTTTCCTAGCATTTGGTGCAAGCTTACGTAGGTATATGCAACATTTAAGGTCAATAATTTGTGTCAAGGGTATCCACTTGAAAGGTCTATACAAAGGGACTCTACTATTGGCAATTGGGCAAGATGCAAACAAACAGATTTATCCTTTAGTTTGTGGTGTCGTGGATGCCGAAACAAACAAGTTGTGGTTGTAGTTTGGCTAAATTGAAAGATCTTATAGGCGACTTTGATGAACTGGTGTTTGTTTTCGAAAAGAGAATAAGTATTGGAAAAAGCCATCGAGCACTTATTTTCTCTATCCTGTCATGGGTGTTATAATTGGCATATGGAGAAGAACTTAATATAATGATAAAATTACGTAAGTTCAGTATTTCTTTTCAAAAGAACTGCTACAGCATACTGGGTTGAAGAATTTGAATGACTAATGGGATGGATTTGTACCGTAAGTAGTAAATCTGCTTAGTACTTGGAGAAATGTGGGTTTATATATTGGTCTAGAGCACATTTTCTTGACGATCGGTATAACATTATGACAAACAACAATGTAAAATCTTTGAACTCAAAGTTGAGACATGTCTATAGCTTTGGTCTAACATATTCAGAGTATTATGCAAAAAAAGGTTTTATAAATGTTGTACAAATGCCACCAATTGTACTACAGTATTGATGTTGAGGACGGAAGATGAATTATATACAAACATTCCAATTGAGTTCTAGGCTTCCAGCTTATAACTTGACACACAACTTAACACAAGTTGGTTTATCCAGTGACACATACACAACTGAATTTTTGAAAACACGTGCACTTATTGTGAGTTTTAGTTGAATCGTATACCTTGTGTTGCTTGCTTAATGGGTAAATCATTGTATGAACTATACTCCTTGTACTACACAACAGCCTGTTGGAGGGATGACTATAGTGAAGCTATTTATCAGATTGTAAGGGAATTGGACTGGGATATACCTAGCGACGTTCGCTTGATTCCTATTTTGCCATTGAGTGTACGTCCTCCTCTCGGTAGACTACCCGCGCGACATAAGTGATCCGGATCTGAATCTACTATGCATCAGGAAATGTTCTCGCTATGGAAGTATTGGGAACTTCATTTAATGATTTATGTTGTTTTTTGTATTTTACAATGATGCCATTCATTGTTTGTGTAATTTCTTCATATTCGTGTTATTACTATTGAACATTTATTTTGAAAAATATCATTCATCTTCATTTTGAAAACAATACATATCATTAAGTAAATACAGTTCAACTATCGGTATCAACATATATTCTCTGACTTTCTCGAAAGTTTATGGTTCGTGTATACTACCTTAGACCAATCTCTAGCAAAATGATTGATCAAACACACGATTTTCAAAGATAACTATAGACATCGACAAAACATATCGAGTTTATATAATCATGAAAACATAACATAATTTGAACATCCGATAATTTGAATTTTTAAGTGTCATCAACATTTGAGATTTCACACAAGGCAATCGATTTAATTCAAAAAACTTAACCCCAAACACTTTTTTGCACTTGGCTGAATATCCCTAAACTCGACTATGATTATAATACACAAATAATAATAGGTACACAATCAGTTGAATAACTATTTCACAAACTATACATATATGAAAATAAATTATAAACTGTTTTTCATCATCAAAGTACGAAGATGAAGTACTTGAGCTTCATACCTGCATAATTCTTCTAATTTCAACAGTTCAAAAAGGGATGACAATGTTTTCCATTCAACAAATTCCAATTACTTCATTTTTTTCCTTTCTTCCTACCATTTCTAGTGTACGGAGTCCTGTTCGAAACAGACGACAATCGGATGTGCATCAAACATCGCTTCTTCGACACAACTTCTTCATTTTCAATAGTACTGGTGGCATTGGAGTGCACCTCTAGGGCAACTCCTTCACTAGAAGACGGCGTTGACGTACCCTTTGGGCACTCCCCCAACGGTATTGCAGTTTGTCCATCTATGAGAAAATGAGATGTTTATTGTTATCAACCATATTAATATAGCAAGTCGAAGGTTTATCTTAGAGAATTAATAGTTATCCAACCATTAATATAGCAATGCATTTGATGATCGTTGAACTTGTATTGCTTGGGAATTTACTATTATCTATAAACATGGCTAGATGTTAGAACATTCAAGTTTTTAGGGTAGTCATCTAACGGTTCGTACTTCCTCCATCTACATCAAGTCATCAAGTTTTTAGGGTAGTCGGGTCCAATATGACGGTAGTTGTGGCTAACATATTCTTCAGCCCATCAAGTCATTTGGAAACATGAAGACGGATATCATCTCTAACGAATCGAGCATACGTTTCTATCAAAGTGGCGTTACTATGAAATCCTAAACCCATCTCATTCAACCGAGTCCAAATTGTCAAACTTCAAGTCTATAAGTTTCTTCAAATCACTGCATTCTTCCTCAACAAATTTTCCACCCCTTCCAAACGGTTTATGATGGAGTTAGTTGACATTTAAAGTCATCCTTTGAACAATATTTGCTGCTCTATCAACATTGTGCGAATCTCTTCACGTTTTGGAAAAGGATTGGAACTTGAAGGATCATTTGGGGAGAGAGATGGGAAATAAAATTGTGTTGAAATTATGTTCCATGTGGTGAATGACATGCACCCGTATCCCTATCAACCTCATCCTTCTCTTGTGCTGAAATATGGTCTTCTCTCATATGTTTTCGACCACTTTTCTCACTACTGTCATTTCCACTCACTAGAATTGGACTCCAAACGTCCATTGAATGAACTGCCACGACTTTCATCACCCGAACCTTCATCCCCGGACTCTTCTTCACTAGACTTTTCTTCGTTGTCCGATGCACCCGTCGACGATCCACCATTGTTTTCACTATCCTCTTTCTCGGCATGAAACTAGGCCTTGTAAAGAGTTGATATACACATCAGGTTCTAGCTCAAGCTTGAGCACCACATCAGTTTCCAACTTAATCCAACCACCGCCAGCTGCAATCCTTGCTATCTAATTTTCTGTTGTATAAGAATGCTGCCACTATTTTCTGTTGTAAATGGATTCCTAACATCGTCCTTAATTCAAGGAACTAACCATCATTATATACTCTAGAATATTCTCTTTGTAATTATTTGTATTAGCATGATGCTGACGCAATGATATATGAGGTGAACTACCACTAAATTATCTCACATTTCAAACTTGGTGTTGGAGCCTATTAAGTTTCAACCAACAATTCGATCCGATTAAGACTCAAAAAATATTGAACACACGAATTTCAAGATTGGTCTGCTCAAATGAGCCACCATCTTGTAGGGGCATGTTAAGGGATAAAATCCCATATCGAGTAAAGATAAAAACAGAGACCAATTTATAATAGTTTGGGCTACTCCTTTTAATAAGGTTGATCTTTTAAGATGAAATTCCAAATCTTAACATGTTAAGGGATAAAATCTTACATCGAATAAAGATGAAAATATAGACCAATTTATAATAATTTGAATTAATCCTCTTAATAAGGTTGATTTTTTAATATGAAATTCCAAATCTTAACATGGTATCAGAGCAAAGACCATGGTCAACGTCGGCAACACACCACAAAACAGTGATCCTAACTCTTCTCTCCCATTTATCTCAACCAAGCAACCATCTCTCACCTTTTGGTGTTAATCTAACCCAAGTGGTAGCACTTAAACTTGATAAGAAAAATTTTCTACTATGGCAGAATATGATACTGCCTATCATTCATGGGCAGAGTCTTGAATGCTACATTCTGGGGACAAAGGTGTGCTCTCCAGAATTCATTGAAACTTAAGTTACTGTGAAGTAGGAACCAGTGTATAAATGACCAAAAATCCTGAACATAATCAATGGATGTTAACAGATCAACTGCTAATGGGGTGGCTCTACTTTTCAATGACTCCCGACATAGCCATGAGAGTCATGTGTGCCAGCAATTCAAATGAACTATGGACAACTGTAAAAGAGAGCTATGGAGTTAAAAACAGATTCATGATCACTTTTTTTTACTGGTGAGCTTTATAAATCAAGGAAAAGGACTATGAGCATTGATCAATACTCAACAAAGTAAAAATGCTAGCAGATAATCTTGAAATCACTGGCAAAGCTATTCCTCACTCTGATTTGGTTAATCAAGTTCCGACTGGCTTGGATGAAGAATACACATCAATTTCTGTTCAAATTAATAATAGAGATAACATCACCCGAGGAGAACTAAAATCGACACTTATCAACTTTGAAAGAAGATTGGAACATCTCAACACAATGAAAAATGAAATGACAGGATTCAACCTTGATCAAAGATGGAAGAAGAGACATAAATAGAGGTGGAAAACTTGGAAATCTCAATGGTAGTGACAGACTATTTGCCAAGTATGTGAAAAGATTGGACATAAGGCCAACATTTGCAATTTAAGATATTATGAGAGATACACAGAAACACCACCAAACCAGAGGATCAACTATAACACTTCACCAATAGCTTTTATGGCATCTCCCAACACCACAAATGATCCAGACTGGTTTGTTGACATTGCAGCTAATAATCGCATCACTGCAGAGAAGGGAAATATCACCTTAGTCAATGAGTACATTGGAAATGGAAACAAGTTAAACATTTCACACTTAGGTATGCTTCGTATCCCAACCTTGAAATGATAAAGCACTTGTGTTGAACAAACTACATCATGTACTTGAAATCAAGAAAGACCTCACTAGTGTTTCACAGTTAACTTCTGATAATCAAGTTATATGGAATTTCACTCTAACTGCTATTTTGTTAAGGACAAGCTAATGAGGAAAATAATGCTGCAAGGGAAGCTTAAGGAAGGGCTATATCAACTGGACTTTCCTTACTAAAACACTAAGTATCACTTTCAGAAGTTTGCTCTCTCAAATAAACACTACTGCAATATCTCATCTGTTAGTCCCCAGCTAAGATTCTAGTCCTAGGCAAGATTTTTAAATTTCCAAGTTGATGTATGATACAAGAGACTTGGACATCCATCTAGCCAAGTGGTGTCTCAAGTGCTCAAAATCTTTAACCCCATAGATAGCTACCCTACCTTTTCTTTCTTGACCTCCATTGTAGATATAGGGAGCACGAGGTTATTTTGATAGCCCGAGAATTTGGGATTATGCCGGCGTGTGACATCTAACTTCCCAAGCCCAAAGACAGACTAATTAGTGCTCGAGAAAGAAAGTTAGTTGTTTTTAGGAAAGCCTTGAAGGGAGGCTTAGATGGCCCTTCCAACATTTATATTGAATTTCTGGTCGAGCAGTGTATGTGTCCTAGGCAATTAGTCTAAATGGGTGGAAGCTGCTTGTATATTTTTTATAGCATGTAGGTACCTATCTATAGTCTCGAGGTTAGACCTGCTCAGGATGATCTTCGAATTGAAGATACTCTCGGGCTTTAATTGTTGTCTACCTATCTTCCAGGGTTAATTTAAAGTCCCCAAGATACCGAGCTCCCAAAAAGGGTGGAAATCCAAGTACATTTTTATCCTTCCTCAAGATCCTGACTTCAATCCTCGATGGACTATCCCAAGCAATGTACGCTTTAATGAGGGCCAGACATATTTTGAAGTATTAGAGAAGGATAAGCAGAGCCTGGCCAAGCTCGAGCCTTTAGCATATAACATGGATGATGTCCTCAGAGATGATGTCCTCGATTTAGCCAATGTAAAGGGTGTCCAGGCTAGGAACGAACCATCTTCAATTTAATATTGATTGATTTGTTTAATCATTGTTCTAATTACCTGTATGTTTTTGTTATTGTAGCAATCAAAATGGCATTCATCCTTCTGACCTTGACTGAGCACTCCATCAAAAGCCAAAAACTACATCGATTAAGCATGTCGAGAAGAAGGAAAAGAAGAGGCTCTGGGAAAGGTTCCTAAACTGGAGATGAGGGGCTTTGGTGAGACTTCTTGGGTTGGGGTTGAAACTCTTAAGTTGATACTCATCGGGGCACGCCAGTGGTCGTTGACCTTGACAACGACATCCTTCTTTCTCCATCCTCATCGACTGTAGAGATTGATAGGTGTATGCTAGTTCCTGAGTTCCTTGAAAAATACAAATGAGATGAGCTCAGCATTAATGAGGGAGTAAAGGTGGTCAAAGCATTAACGCTGAAGGTAACCCCGAGCTTTCATTTTATATATTGTTTGTAAACTGTTGATCCTGATTATTGACAAGATTTTTATTATTTATAGGCTCTGAGCGTAGCCCGAGCCTTATCTTCTAGGAAGGATAGCGAGGCTCGACAAATCGCCAAGTTGAGTGAGGAGATCAAGCATTGAGGAAAGAAGATAGAGGATCTTGATGCTGTACGTACCGTTTTGGAAATGAAGAATGTCTAGCTAAAGGTCGATTTGAGGCAAGCTCGGGATGAGATAGGGATGGCCAAAGATGAAGCCAAGCTTGAGCAAAAAACCAAGGAATTTGAAGTACGACTTGCCATCACTCGGCAAACAGTTGAGAACTTCAAAAAGTTCGAGGAGTTTGGGGTATTGAAGGGAAACTATGGTTTGGGCTCATACAACTATGCTTTCAAGCAAGCTCGAGCTTATCTTTCTTCCAAATTGCCCGAGGTAAATCTTGATGACCTGCTTCCTGTTCCCAAGATTACTAATAGGCTCGAGCTTTCATCATCAGAGATGATGTTGATTGAGGATAGGGATGGTGGTGAAAATGGAGATGAGGTTGCAGGCCCCCGAGCAACGATGATTTAGATAGGCCTCGACCCCCTCTCCTAAAACATTATTTCTTATATGTTTTTGGATGAATTGATCCACCAATATTTATATTTTATTTGATGATTCGCAACAATTACATTGCCCAATTAGGGTTTATATTTTTTGAAGGTGAATGACGTTTCATATTTTGATGTTTTGGTTAGAGGTGGACAAAATGTCCGGACCAAACCAAACCAAACCAAACCAAGCAGTTCGCGGTTCTACAAAAAAAAATTAATAGTTTTGGTTATTCGAACAAAAAACCATTTGGTTATAGTTTTGGTTCAGTTCTGATTCTAGAACCAAGAACCAAACTTAATTTATAATTTTATTTTTTTCTATGAATTTGATTTTATGTTAATTGAAGCCAGTCCAATAGCCATTATTTTGGTACAGTCCATAAAACGTGTTTAGCTCATTAAAGAGATTTGAACTATAATAATGACGTGAATTCTAGCATGTTTGATATTGAAGTAATGCTCTACTTGCGGATTAGGCTAAAATTCGGATTTATGAAATCGATAAGAGTGAAACCGAATATCGAGTATGTTTTGTCACCGCCCATGCCTATTAGTTTCGAGTTTTAACTTTAAATTTTTGTTTCATATTTCATTTTTCTCATGTAGGTCTAACGACTTCATATAAAAGAATTGATTGGACGGAGGATGAAAATTGAACTCGANTGTAGGTCTAACGACTTCATATAAAAGAATTGATTGGACGGAGGATGAAAATTGAACTCGATATTATTAACTTCTCGCAATGACTCATTTGTTTAAATTTTATTTGGTAGTTTGGACTGATCTTGATTATTGTTAATTTGAACTAGCTTAATGTTCGATGCTTATATTTTTTTATTTAAGTATATATTAGAAATTTATGGATATGATGCAAGTCTGAAAATTTAAGTAATACTCTGTAATATTGCTAGAATCAGACTAAACCGAACCAGAACCAAATGGTTCAGTTCAGCATCTTAAAAAAACTATTTGGTTCCATTATAAAAAAAACTATTGGTTCGTGGTTCAATTCGATTTTCGTGAAACCAAAACCAAATGCAACCATGTCCACCCCTAGTTTTAGTTTTTAACATTTGTTGCAATTTCGAGCTCGAGAATCATGGAATTGTATTCCAGTGTTAGTTCCGAGCATTTAAATAAGCTCAATGGATAGAGGACTGTTCAATAGTGTACTTTCTTGAGTACTTATCTTGCTCAAGGAGTTTAAGAAGCTCATTAATGTAATTTTCTCGAGCATGTGTCTTGCTTGAGGATTTTAGGACTGTAATGTAATTTTTAAATTACAATGTTATAAACTCGAGGAGCTTGAAACAAAAGTTTTAATTGGAAAGCTCGAGCTGCTTGGGAAAATTTGAAATTACCAAGTTACGAACTCTAGCACTTTAGATTAATAGTCTAAGGACCAAACTCGAGAAACCTGGGAAATCTTGTAACCTCGAGCATTGATCTGGAAGAGTTGACAACTAGAGTGCTCTAGCACTTTAAATGCCTTGATCTTTAAGCCTTTTCCATTGAACAAGACTTTGAGATGGTTGCACGGGACAAGGTTTAGATGTACTTCCACGGGGGAAGGCTTAGACGTGTTTGTGTAGGGTAAGGCTTAGATGTGCTTAGAAATGTTTACACGTTGCAATGTTTAGATATGCTTGTACTAGGTAAGGTTTTGTGATACTAGTACGGGACAAGGCTTAGATGTGCTTAGAGATGCTTGCATGTAGTAATACTTAGATGTGCTTGCACAGGGCAAGGCTTTGAGATGCTTGCATTGGCAAGACTTAGATATGCTTGTGTAGGGCAAGACTTTGGGATGCTTACATGGGACAAGGTTTAGATGTGCTTGCACGGGGCAATGCTTTGTGATGTTTGCACAGGGAAAGGCTTAGATGTGCTTGCTTGGAACATGGCTTAGATGTACTTGTACATGGTAAGGCTTTAAGATGTTTGCACGTGTTAAGGCTTAGATGTGCTTGAGTAGGGCAAGGCTTGATGACATTTCAAATGGAAAATAAACTTCATTGGGATAAGATACCAACTTCAACTAATCAAAACAATCTCATCCTATTTAAAAATCAAATATGGGCAAGCAGACCAATTGAAGGAAAAAAGACGTGGGGCAAGCAAGCTCAACAAAGACAAACATGATAAAAAGAAAAAGAGCAAACTACTAAGAATAGGTAGATGAAATTACTTGTAATAAATCTTTAAATTATTTGCATTCCACAATCTAGGGAGTGGTTTTCCTGAGGTGTCTTTTAGGCTATATGTTCCTTTACAAACTTGTCATATGACCTCAAAAGGTCCTTCCGAAATAGGTCCAAGCTTACTAGAGGCATGTCTTGCTGCTTCAGCTCTTCTTAGTGCGAGGTCTCCAACTCCGAACCTTCTGGATCTTACCTTATAATTGAAGTACGTAGCTATTCCGTTTTGATAAGATGCAACCCTTATGACAACTTGTTCCCTTACTTCCTCTTGAATAAGGTTAAGGTGCTAGGTCATGTGCTTCTCGGATCCAGCCTCAAGTCTCCTGAGGCTAGGTAGCCTAATTTCAACTAGAAGAGTACCTTAACATCGAATGCTAGCATGGAAGATATCTCTCCTGTTGTGGTTTTGTGAGATGTTCTATATGTCCAAAGTATAGAGGGTAGTAGTTCATCGGACCAAGCACCTCTAGCCTCCCTGATCCTTATTCGGAGGTCCTGCAATATAATTTGGTTTGTAACCTTTGCTAGACCATTGCTTTGATGATATGAAATTGATGTTAAACGATGGTCAATCCCAAGGTTGGTACAAAAGTTTCTGAACTGTGGATTATCAAATTGTCTCCCGTTGTCAGTTATGAAGACATTAGGTATTCCGAACCTACGAACAACAGACTTCCAAATGAATGACCTCAACTTGGGCTCTAAAATTGTTGCCAGGGGCTCGGCCTTTTCCCACTTAGTAAAGTATTCCTCTATTATGACAATGAACTTTAATTGACATCTATTCACATGAATGGACTGAGGATATCTACTCTATATTGTTTAAATGGGGTTGTTCAATGTACGAGGGTAAGGTCCTCGGTTGGATAATAGATGATGTTGCTGAACCTCTGACACTCGTTTCATTTCTTAACATATTAAGTGGTATCTTTCTTTATGGTAGGACAGTATACCCATATCTTATAAGTTTGCAGGCTAGGCCCAAGATCTTTGATGATTCACATACACTTCTTCATGAACTTCCGCTAGCGCAGCTAAGGTACAAAAGAGTGAAACTTCTACAAAATAAGGCTTCTCTGATCATGTGGTATTCCTTGCTTTTGTCGTGCATTTTATGCAACAAGAATTATAAGTGTACGATATCAAGTTTTGTAATATAATAAAATAGTTAGAGTATCAAACCCACATGTATTGTAATTTAATTCCACTAAGTACTATAATTATGTAACTTTTTCTTTTATTTAGACAATGAATGTTTGAATTAATGATTTTAAATTAATCTAATGAGATTGATTAACAAATACGAGGAATACAAATAATCAAGTTGAGAAAGCCTAGGGAAATGAATGATTTTAAATTAATCTAATGAGATTGGTTAACAAATACGAAGAATGCAAATAATCAAGTTGAGAAAGCCTAGAGAATGATTTAACCTAACCTTCAATTATGATTCAATGATATCTAATTATGCCAATTGATTTTCCTATATTCAAAAGCATGAATCCTAAATTATTTCTCTCCTCTCTCTCGAGTGCCTGCTAGAAATTAATCATAGAATTTAATCCCAATATCTCTATTCCGAATTAAAAGCTAGAATTTATCAAGTCTCGATTCTTTTGTGAAGTAAGCTTCATATATTTTACACTTTCTCTCGAAA
>CAIGRO010204809.1:0-16825 GCA_903798355.1 Fraxinus baroniana
AAAAAAAAAAAAAAAAGCCTGCATGCAAACTAATGATATAGGTGTCATAACTCATAACTACTACGAACGCTACATATTATTCAAATAAGTATTTAAAACTCACTTTTTTATTTACGAGGGTATTTGGTGTGGATTAAGATCAGATTTTTAGAAATGATGTGATAGAAGTTTTTGAAATGTGTGGTTGAAAAGATATGAAATCCATGAAAGATGTGGTTGATATTGATTGTTTGACTTTAACTTAGATTAAAATCGAATTTTAATCCGGTCCAAACATGCCTTTAACATTAATCATAGATTCTATAAAAGATTACATTTTTTATATTTCTTTATGACTTTTTTCACCTTTTAACATCATCTTAGACATAGAAGTTGTTAAAGTTGCCAAATTAAATATGTAATTTGCGTTTAGTTTAGAGTATCTCCAAAAGATCCTCAATTTTTAAAGATCACATTATATCATTTGAAGAGCGTCTATAAATTTAGAGAGTTAAAATTTTTGAAGTACTCCAACATATATTTAACACTTAATTTTACAACTCGAAAATATATTTATTATCTTTCTTTATCTTTTATTTTAGCTAACTTTTCTTTAGATTATTTTATTATTTTCCTACAATAAAAATTGAAATACTTTGAATACAGTTAATTATAAAGAGTGAGAATTTGGAGAGTCAAACTCACTCTCTAAATTCAAATGTTAATTTGAAGAGTTTTTTGAAACATGATTTTAAAAGTGACTCTTTAAAATAGAGAGGATTCCATGTTTAAATTGTCTCTTGGAAATATTCTTAAGCTTGTATGAGTGAAAAAAACAATTATGGCTCCAATTTTCAAAATTGAAATGGCACAAGTAGCATCAATTCATCCCAAAAGAAATCATTGTTAATAAAATACACTTTTGAGAAAAAGGAGTTTTGGAATAGTGATTTTTTAGAAAATATGTGGTGATTTCCAAAATTTTTTATTATGAGATTGTATGGTTGAAAATGACTTTTAAAAAATAATAATTTTATTTTAATGGTTGTCAAACAATTATAAAACAATAATTTTAAAAGATTTCTCCGAAACATTGATTTATTATGAACGGACTAATTGTGAATTTAGTCCTTGTGTGGCCTCTATTTGGGTTTGATTTTATTTTGTTTAATTTTTTTTTCAAGGAATAAATAGTTGATAAGTAAATATTACTTCTAAACTTATTAAGCCCCTATTTAGTGGGGATTAAAATCGAATTACATGTGTGGTAAAGAGTTGTGGATCCCATAAAATATATGATAAAAATTATTATTGATTTTGACTTATATTAAAACCTGGATTTTAATTTTTATAAAACAGGGATTATTTATGTGGTTAATTACTATTTGACTTTGAAAATTAGAATTGTAAAAGAAGAAAATGAAACTCAAACGCAATATTTGTTTGTTTTAACCTTCTTTCTTAATTGTTACCGTTAAAAATAATTTAAAAATTTAAGTTATTAGATATTGAGTAGTGTTCAACATTCTTCTCATACATAAGTTTAAAATATCAATCGAGGACACCTGAATTTAGAAGAATCTTTTAAAATCTCTGTATTCAGGGGCGGAGCCAGAAAGATACATTAGGCTGAGCTGAAATTTAATTTTTTTAATGAACTGATACCATAAAAGATGCTCTAAACCACATGGTAAAACAAAAACCGTACCCAAAAAGGGCAAAATCGTGCCCGGTTAACTAATTATGACAAAACCGCTCAAAACCCACCGAACCGGTCGGTTCAACCATACACTGGTGAACTAGTCGCGGTTTAGTGGTTTTCTTGATTTTTTTTTTCTTTTTTTAGTTTAAAAAATTTTAATTTCATGAATGGACCTCATAAATTACAATTCAAAAGCCCATAAAAAACTATTGGATGGCATGTTCATTTTATAGATGCACTTCTCTCAAATGATTTCATAAACTTTTAATGTGAAATAGTGTCTTTTATAGATGCTCTTCTCTCCAATGGTTTCATAAACTTCCAATGTGGATAGTGGCATAACAAAAAAATATTAAAATGCCCATCAAAATCATTTTCCAAATGTATGTCTAATTAACTAATTTGATTTTGAATCCCAACTAATTAAATTGTAATATTCACATTCATCCTTTCATTTATTTAATTTTCAAATTTAACTTAAATCACACTTGATTATTAATATATTAATGTTTGATATCATTTTCTATAAGTTTAAACTATTTTAATTTAAAAAATTAAACTATTTTAACATATTGATTTTTTTTATTTTTAAAGTAGCGAGACTGATTGTAGGATAATGAATCTAATTAACAAAGATAGATTTACTTTAAATTATTAATATGAAAATTAAAAAATTATTGTTTTCATAGATTTTTATTATTTTTGTATGTATTTATTACATTCGGATCAATTCCGGTTCGACCTCGGTTGAACATTTTGACCCTTCACTTTTTTCAGGCAGGCCAGTTTTTAAAACATTGGTCATAATATATTTTTGAACACTCATAACAAAGTTCCAATATTTAAACTAATTAAATTAAATATATAGCATATTACTTATTCTGATAATAACATCATTTCAAAAGCAAATTCATGGTGAAAAACTAAAAAAAAAGAAAAATTAGCCCAGCCCAAAAATTATTTCCCCAGGATAGAAGCAAATTCATGGTGAAAAATTCAAAAAAAAAAAATTTGTCTAGTTCAAATATTAATTTTCGCCCAATCAACTTCATTTCCAACCCAAGTTTAAAACTAAAATGATACACAATTAACCAAATATTTAAACCCAATTAACCACATATTAATAAGATTTTGCTTTTGGGCTGGGGATAGGGCTGGGCTATACCCCACCTCACCCCTCCCTCCACCCCCGTCTGTATTAATGCAATCTTTATAAATTCACTAATTATTAAGAATACCTAATTTTCAAGGATTTCATTGGATTTCAATAAAATCTCAATTGAGGACGCTTAAATTAATGGTTTTCATTAAAATCTAAAGTAAGGACACCTAAATTTCGAAAAAAAAAAAAATTTAATCTCACAATTTCAATTAACACAAAAATTAACGGAGTGTTTCTCAACTAAAATTTTGAAGAATTTTAAAAGATTATAAATCGTAATGAATTTCGTAGATTTAAATATATTTTCACAAATTGCATAAAATTCTTATCAATATTATGAAATTTCAAACGATTTGATTATATTATTTTTAAAAGTGAAATTCATTCAATTGTTTCGAAATCTTTCTATTGTTATAAAATTAAAATAGTAAAAGAGAAACATAGAGAAAAAAAAATCGTAACTCAAAATTCAAATGTGCATTTTTAATTTAGAATCAAGACCCGTATTTATAGGATTCAAAGTGAGAGTCACAATTGGAATAAAATAGACTTTCTACATTAGATAAGATTTATCTATATATCATGATAAACACTAAATAATCATCAATAATTATTTCATTATTCTATAATACTCCCCCTTTAATAATTGTTTGCACAATAACTATCTAATTGAAACCTTGTTGGGAAAAATCTGAAGGTAAAAAATATCAACAAATGAGAAAATAGTACAAATAATTTAAAGTAATAAACGGTTGCCTCGTTAAAGCTTCTCAAGAAAATTCAATAGAATGAAACTTGATCGAAGGAAAAAGAGTACACTACTCTCCCTTATTTCAATTCTTGTATCAAACGATCCATGTCTTGTATTTCAATGTCTTCAAGAAAATTCAGTGGTACAAAACTTGATCACTCTAGTAACATGATGATTCAGAAAATATCTATTGTTGATCTCTTCACAAGTTTCATACATATCAAAGTATTATCTGAGTATAAATGCCTTATTTTTTATACATATTGATCACACAAAGAATATGCCTAGTTAAAGCCTTATTAGGAAAAAAAAAACCTTGTAGGAAAAATTCTATTGAAGCAAAAGAGTACATTATTCTCTTGAATACGCTATAAAAGTTACTTCATTAAAAACCTTGTTAGGAAAACCTAATGAATCAAAACCTTGGTCAAGGGAAAAAGAGTACAACATGTATTCTTCCCTCATTATAATAGTACTTGAATTATATGTTTCAAACATAAAATCCTTCAAGGATAGTATTAAAATCATACAAGATAAGTTGGCTATAATCACATTTATTACATGCATATCAAATTCCATGCGTTGTTAGATTAATAAAATAGAGACTTGTCATTATATCCACCACATGATAATTTATCTCTTTATATAATTCTTTACAAAATTCATTATGCAAAGAGTCGTACATTTTATATTACGACTTTACTTTTTCTATTTTCATTCTGCATAAGTATGCATTTTTAGATTTTCAGACTACATGTCCAGAAACTCTAGTAATTTATTTAGGGTGCATACTTTTTATTTGATCAATTATTATTTTGATCAGTACATTTCGACACATTTATTTAGATTCATTGCTATTTGATTCAATACATCATGTGCAAAAGTGTAGGTGACAATTTCTTCTTTTCAATTTTATTATACATAAGAACATAACTTATTGAGATATCTCAATTTTCAACATATCAGGTACCTGAACCTCTTATGAGGAGTGCATGCTTCCTTAATGGAACCATCTTTGTCAATTGCTCCATTTTCGTTTGGAAATTTTATTAGAATCGCATATTAACATGTCTCAGGCGTGACATAGATATGTCAAATATAATGCTAACGAATTGTTCTCCAATGGCATCAATTCGTGTTGGAGCATTTAAAGTTGGTATATAAGATATTGTTGATCTCTTTGATCAGTAAATACATCTAGGTGTGCGATTGATTGTATTTATTTTTCATTAAAAATGTTAGTTTTCCACCAAAATTCCTAGTTTTGAGTGTTTTATTGCTAATTTTTTCCAATGAAAGTATTTTTCAACTTTTGAAAATATACATAATTTTCCTTGTTTTTAAGGGAAACATTTTCTTTGGAGGGAGTATATTTTTGTTTTTCTCAAAACAAGGAAAATAAAAATATTTTCCATGCCAATCAAACACACTCTAAGTGAATCATCATTCCAACTTTCGATTTGAATTATCTTATGTGAAGATTTAGATAATGATACATTTGTACATTTTTTTCATCTTCTTAATTCATCCCCTTAATGTTAAGAAAATTGTGTTTTTAATTGACAATCAGCAAATCGCTTTATAAAATGTCATACATTAGGGCTGGAGATATTGTATAAGGTTCAAAATACTTATTTATTCTCAACATTCTTTACTTTCTATTTCAATGTATTGGGGTGGATTAATTTTGCATGTACTGCACCATCAACATGATTACATGGAAAAATCATGCTTTGATCATAAGTCAATTATACTAGGAAGAACTATAATTTTGGTATGATGCGTAATAGCTTTCCCTAAAAAAATGAGAAGTATTTTGTTATCAATTAAATTAATTGGAGGTGTTTAACAAGTAATGATGTTAAACCATTTATCGACATCTTAGGTACCTAAACCTCTTCTAAGGAGTGTATGCTTCCTTAATGGAACCATATTTGTCAATTACTCTATTTTCGTTTGGAAATTTTCTTATTAGAATCGCATATTAACATGTTTCAAGAGCAAGATAGATATATCAAATATAATGTTNTAATTGGAGGTGTTTAACAAGTAATGATGTTAAACCATTTATCGACATCTTAGGTACCTAAACCTCTTCTAAGGAGTGTATGCATCCTTAATGGAACCATATTTGTCAATTACTCTATTTTCGTTTGGAAATTTTCTTATTAGAATCGCATATTAACATGTTTCAAGAGCAACATAGATATATCAAATATAATGTTAACTAATTGTTCTCCAATGGCATCAATTCGTGTTGGAGCATTTAAAGTTGTGTATAAGATATTGTTGATCTTTTTGATCAGTAAATACATCTAAGTGTGCAATTGATTGTATTAATTTTTCATGAAAAATATTAGTTTGCCAACCAAATTCCTAGTTTTGAGTGTTTTATTGCTAATTTTTTTTCCAATAAAAGTACTTTTCAACTTTTGAAAATATACATAATTTTCCTTGTTTTTTAGGAAAACATTTTCTTTGGAGGGAGTATATTTTGTTTTTCTCAAAACATGGAAAATATTTTTTCTAGGAAATATTTTTCATGCCAATCAAACACACTCTAAGTGAATCATTCGAATTATCTTATGTGAGGATTTAGATAATGATACATTTGTACATTATTTCTAGCTTCTTAATCCATCCCTCTAATGTTGAGAGAATTGTCCAGTCAATTGACAATCAACAAATCGCTTTATAAAATTTCATACATTAGGGGTTGAGATATTGTATAAGGTTCAAAATACTTAAAAAAAAAAATGAGAAGTAATTTGTTATCAATAAGATTAATTGAAGATGTTTAATAAGTAATAATGCTAAACCATTTATCGACATCTTAATTGTATAATCTAAAAATTATGGATAACTAGCATTAACAAGACACACCATCTTAATTGTATAATCTAAAAATTATGCTCATAGTTTAAAATTTGAAATTTGAGCGGTAATTTCGCAAACTTTAGGTTGCAAATGCTATGCAATCATCTAATATATGTATAATACAAATAATATCTAGATGGTCAACATGGAGGGTGATGGGTCCCCATTGATCACCCTAATTAATTTTGAAAAATATAGAGAATTCAGTCTATGTTATAGCTAGTGATGATTAATGATCAATTTTCATGTAAGAGATCAAACATCATATATGATTTCATTGGATTGATATATGATTTCATTGAATTTCATTAAAATCTCAATTGAAAAAGCTTAAAATTTAATGGATTGCATTACAATTCATTAAAGTCTCAATTGATGACATCTATATTTAAAAAGATTTTTGAAATGTATCACGGTCTCATTTAAGGACACTAGTACATAAATTAACAAAGTGTCCCCAATTACGATTTTGATGGATTTAAAAGATTATAAAGCCTAATTAATTTTGTGAAATTTAATAGATTTCCACACATCCCAAAAGAATCCCATCAAATATACTGAAATTTCAAAAGATTTGATTGTATGTATTTTTATATTTGAATAAATTTTCAGAAATTCTATAAAAATCTCATCGAATATGGTGAAATTTCAAAAGATTTGATTATGTGTATTTTTAAGCTAGAAATCCATCCAAATCTTTTGAAATCCCTCTATTAATGATTTTTTTTTATAAATCCACTACATATTGAGGATTCCAAAATTTTAAAGGATTTCATTGAATTTCATTAAAATCTCAATTGAAAACACCTAAATTCAGAGATATTTTAAAAATCCATCATAATATCAATTAAGGACACTAATATATAAATTAATGGGTGTCCTCAACTAAAATTTTGATAAATTTAAAAGATTATTAATACTAATGAAATTCGTGGATTTGAATAGATTTTCACAAATTCCAAAAAATCTTATCAAATATGATAAAATTTCAAAAAATTTGGTTATAAGTATTTTTAGAGTTGAAGTCCATTCAAGTATTTTTAAAATCCCTCTACTCATGAAATCTTTGTAAATCCACTAATTATTGAGAGTACCTAAATTTTAAAGAATTTAATTGAATTTCATTAAAATCTCAATTGAAAACACTTAAAATTTAATGGATTGCATTGCAATTCATTAAAGTCTCAATTGAGGATATCAATATTAGAAAGATTTATAAAATGCATCACGATCTCAGTTAAGGACACTAGTACATAAATTAACAGGGTGTCCTCAATTAAGATTTTGATGAATTTTAAAAGATCATAAACCCTAATTATTTTTTGTGAATTTGAATAGTTTTCCACAAATCCCAAAAGAATCTCATCGGATATAGTGAAATTTCAAAACATTTTTATTTTCCTTTGTGAGGGGCTTGTACACCCCCTGTGAACATGCTTATGTACATGAAGCTTCGTTCATCATACTTTCTCTTTTCGGGTGCCAAGGTAGTGAGAAGTCACTATCTGTCACGTTGTAAATTTGCCAATTGCCAGCTAGATTTAGAAGTACATATTGACACACTTATAGGTAGAATTCCCCATTTAACCTTGTTTGGTCCTCATTATTTTAGAAATATATATATTTTTTCCTTATTTTCAATCATTCATTTTCTAATAAAATAATATTACATGCAAATTTAAAATCTTTCCTTTTTTTACCACACATTGTTCATCAAAATACTCTATTTTTAAAGAGCATGTTATGTCATTTGAAGAGCATCAATAAATTTAGAAAGTAAAATTTTTGAAATGCTCTAACAAACTCTCTATATTTCGCACTTAATTTTACAACTCGAAAAAATATTTATTATCTTTCTTTATCTTTTACTTTAACTAACTTTTCTTCAGATTATTTTATTATTTTCTTACGTTGAAAATTGAAATATTTTGAATACATTTAATTATAAAAAGTGGGAATTTGGAGAGTCAAGCCCACTCTCTAAATTAGAATGTTAATTTAAAGAGTTTTTGGAAACATGATTTTAAAAGTTGACTCTTTAAAATAGAGACGATCTCATATTTAAATTGTCTCTTTAAGATACTCTTAAGCTTGTATAAGTGGAAAAGAAAAGTAAAATAAAATTAGGGCTCCAATTTTCAAAATTGAAATGGCACAAGTAGCATCAATTCATCCAAGAAGAAATCATTCTTAATGAAATACACTTTTGAGAAAAATGAGTTTTGGAATAATGATTTTTTAGAAAATATGTAGTGATTTAACAATTTTTTTTAATTATGAGATTGTATGGTTGAAAATGACTTTAAAATAACAAATTTATTTTAATGGTTGTCAAACAGTTATGAAACCGTATTTTTGAAAGATTTCTCCAAATCATTGATTTATTATGAACAGTCTAATTGTGAATTTAGTTCTTGTGTGGCCTCTTTTTGGGTTTTATTTTATTTTGTTTAATTTTTTTTTTCAAGGAATAAATAGTTGATAAGTAAATATTACTTCTAAACTTATTAAGCCCATATTTAGTGGAGATTAATATAAAATCAAATGTGCGGTTAAGAAGTTGTGGATGATATAAAATATATGATTAAAATCATTATTGATTTTGATTAATATTAAAATCTGGATTTTAGTTTTTATAAAACGGGGATTATTTATATTGTTAATTAATATTTGACTTTGAAAATTAGAATTGTAAAATAAGAAAGTGAAACTGAAACGCAATATTTGTTTGTTTTAACCTTCTCTCTTAATTGTTACAGTTAAAAATAATTCAAAAGTTTAAGTTATTAGATATTGAGTAGTGTTCAACATTCTTCTCATACATAAGTTTAAAATATCAATCGAGAACACCTAAATTTAGAAGAACCTTCTAAAATCTCTGTATTAATGCAATCTTTATAAATTCAATAATTATTAAGAATACCTAATTTTCAAGGATTTCATTGAATTTCAATAAAATCTCAATTGAGCACGCTTAAATTTTAATGGTTTCCATTAAAATTTCAACTGAGGACGTGTGAATTTAGAAGAAAAAAAATTAAATCTATCACAATCGTAGTTAAGGACACTAGCACAAAAATTAACAGAGTGTTCTCAACTAAGATTTTGAAGGATTTTAAAAGATTATAAATCGTAATGAATTTCATAGATTCAAACATATTTTCACAAATTGCATAAGAATATTATCGAATATTATGAAATTTCAAACGATTTGATTATATGTATTTTCAAAATGGAAATTCGTTCAATTGTTTCAAAGTCTTTCTATTGTTATAAAATTAAAGGAATAAAAGATAAACATAGAGAAAAAATAGTGAGTCAAAATTCAAATGTACATTTTTAATTTTTATATCAAGATAAACACTAAATAATCATCAATAATTATTTCATTATCTATAATACTCCCCCTTTGATAATTGTTTGCACAATAACTATCTAATTGAAACCTTGTTGGCAAAAATCCGATGGTAAAAAATATCAACAAATGAAAAAATAGTACAAATAATTTAGAGTAATAAACGGTTGCCTCGTCAAAGCTTGTCAAGAAAATTCAATGAAACGAGACTTGATCGAAGGAAAAAGAGTACACTACTCTCACTGCTTTCAATTCTTGTATCAAACGATCCATATCTTGTATGTCAATGCCAATAAAATTCAATGGTACAAAACTTGATTACTGTAGTATTATGATGATTCAAAAAATATCTATTGTTGATCTCTTCAGAAGTTTCACACATATCAAAGGATTATTATTTTGAGTATAAATGCCTTGTATGTTATACACATTGATCACACAAAAAATATGCCTCGTTAAAGCCTTATTAAAAAGAATCATGTGGGAAAAATTCTAATGAAGCAAAAGAGTACATTATTCTTTTTAATACACTATAAAAAGTTACTTCATTAAAAACCTTGTTAGGAAAACCTAATGGGTCAAAATCTTGGTCAAGAAGAAAGGAGTACAACGTTTATTCTGCCCCTCATTATAATAGTACTTGAATTATATGCTTCAAACATAAAATCATTCAATGATAGTATTAAAATCATACAAGATAAGTTGGCTATAATCACATTTATTACATGCATATCAAATTTCATGCATTGTCAAATTAATAAAATCTCATGTACGTGAACCGCTTATGAGGAATGTTGTGAGAATTGTCTAGTCAATTGACAATCAGCAAACCGCTTTATAAAAATACATTAGGGCTTGAGATATTTATTATGTTCAAAATGCTTATTTTTTCCCGACTTTCTTTACTTTCCATTTTAGTGTAATGTGGTGGATTAATTTTGCATGTACTGCACTATCAAGATTATTCGATGGAAAAATATGCTTTGATCATAAGTCAGTTATAATATACAGAACTATAATTTTGGTATGATGCGTAATAACTTTCCCAAAAAATGAGAAGTAATTTGTTATCAATTAAATTAATTGGAGGTGTTTTAACAAGTAATAATGTTAAACCATTTGTTGACATCTTACTTGTATAATCTAAAAATTATAATCATTAGCATTAACAAGACACATAATCTTCATGGTATAATCTAAAAAAATTATTCTCATAATTTAAAATTTAAAATTTGAGCACTAATTTCGCAAACTTCAGATTGCAAATACTATGCAATCATCTACTATATGTATAATATCTAGATTGTCAACATGAAGGGTGATGGGACCCCATTGATCACCCTAATTAATTTTCAAAAATATAGAGAATTCAGTCCTTATTATAGCTAGTGATGATTAATGATCAATTTTCATGTAAGAGAACAAACATCATGTATGATTTCATTGGATTGAAGAATTTTCGGTTCTTCACTGTATATCCATTTTTAATTTTTTTTCAAAATTTCGCATCATTATTAAACCGGTGATGATCCAACGAGTCATACTAAATAATAATACATTCAGGAATTAAACTTTTGGATCAATACAATATTTCAAACTTTAATAACTATTTAATCAAACAAAAGATTTAGTTAATTATCGAAAATACGATTAACTATGATATAATCATATAAGAATCAATGTCAATATGACTTGAATTGCATGTTTTCCTTCAGGGATAAACATAAATTCATAAATTACACATGATATGTTATTCGAGATATGTGTTATTTCAAAAGTACGTTGTATTTTATCGTTACTTCTTCAAGATCAATATGTGAATATTTTTCTGAAATATTGAAAATTATAATTTATAATTTTCAGGAGCAAATAATAATTTTTTGGAATATTAATTATGATAGCATGCTACTTCAAAAGCAATAAAAAAAAATTTATAGATCGATTACGAGTAATATTATTCTGAAATATTAATTACAATATTGTGTTATTTCAGAAGTACCAATAAAATATTTGTATTAGACGGATCTACGAGTAATATTCTTTTAGAATATTAATAACATTGTACTACTTTAAGAGCAATAACATAATAAATTATCAATTTAAAATTTATAAAATAATATCTAAAAATATTTAATCAGATTAAAAATATCAATTACCATACATGAGTTAAATTGAGACACGAATTACCAAGTAGTAGCATGAACTAAATCCGGCATAATATGACTGTATTAATAAAGCATGAAAAGAAATCATATTATATAGGCAAATTCGCAGCGTGAAAACATTACGCTTAATTATGAAACTCAATACACAAACCATAATGTACAGTTATGAAAATACCAAATTGCAGTTTCAATCATCAAAATTGCAAGTTGTTAAAAATAAAAAATAAAATTACAAAAGGTAGTTATTATAGGTACCAAAATTTTATGCAGTCAACGTTATGAGGGGAAAGTCATTTCTGGGAAGGTAATAATGGAACTGCAAATTATAGCATGAAATTTTTTAGTGCAGAGAAGGGCACAGATAGTTTGGCATAATTAAATAAGAGCTTTCGTACTGATAACTTGTTACAAAACTAAATGAATAAAAGATAAATAGAGAGAGAAAAATAGAGAGTCAAAACACGTGTGTATTTTATTATTATTATTTTTTCCCTTAGAAAAAAGCAATTATTGCTAAGATTTTTTAATTTAAATGAACATTGTCTCTAGCTGGCATCTTACTACATACGCATCCAAGAAGAGCTTCACTAAACAATTCTTATTCAAGCTTCGAGCTTTCTCAAGTGTGTATTTTATTGATAATCAAGAGTCGTATTTATAGGATTCAAAATGAGAGTTACAATCAAAATGAAATTGACTTTCTACAATAAATACGATTTTTCTATATATCATGATAACACTAAATAATTATCCATAATTATCTCATTATTTTACAACATTTATTAATAAAATCTTTATAAATTCACTAATTATTGAGAATACCTAAATTTTAAAGGATTTCATTAAAATCTTGCATTACAATTCTTTAAAGTCTCAATTGAAGACATCTATATTTAGAAAGATTTTTAAAATGCATCACGGTACAGGGTGTCCTTAATTAAGATTTTGATGGATTTTAAAGATTATAGAGCCTAATTAATTTTTTGAATTTGAATATATTTCCACAAATCCCAAAATAATCTCATCACATATAGTGAAATTTCAAAAGATTTGGTTATATGTATTTTTTATATTTGTATAAATTTCCAGAAATTCTATAAAAATCTCATCAAATATGATGAAATTTCAAAAGATTTGATTATATGTATTTTTAAACTTGAAATTCATCCAAATCTTTTGAAATCCCTCTATTAATGAGATTTTTATAAATCCACTAGTTATTGAGGATTCCGGAATTTTAAAGGATTTCATTAAAATCTTAATTGAAAACACTTAAATTTAGAAATGTTTTTAAAATCAATCACAATCCCAATTAAGGACACTAATACATAAATTAATGGGGTGTGCTCAACTAAGATTTTGAAAAGTTTAAAAATTTATTAATACTAATGAATTTCTTGGATTTGAATATATTTCCACAAATTCCAAAAGAATCTTATCAAATATGATAAAATTTCAAAATACTTGGTTATATGTATTTTTAGACTTGAAATCCATTCAAATATTTTAAAATCGCTCTATTGATGAAATCTTTATAAATCTACTAATTACTGGGGATACCTAAATTTTAAAGGATTTAATTGAATTTAATTAAAATCTCGATTGGGGATTCCTAAATTTAATTATTTCATTAAAATCCACTAAAATCTCAATTACAAAAGGTAGTTATTACGGGTACCAAAATTTTATGCAGTCAACGTTATGAGGGGAAAGTCATTTCTGGGAAGGTAATAATGGAACTGCAAATTATAGCATGAAATTTTTTAGTGCGGAGAAGGGCACAAATAGTTTGGCATAATTAAATAAGAGCTTTCGTACTAATAACGTGTTATAAAACTAAATGAATAAAAGATAAATAGAGAGAATAAATAGAGAGTGAAAAATAGAGAATCAAAACACAAGTGTTTATTTTATTATTATTTCCTTTAGAAAAAGCAATTATTGCTAAGATTTTTCAATTTAAATGAACATTGTCTCTAGCTGGCATCTTACTACATACGCATCCAAGAATCACTGAACAATTCTTATTCTGAAGAGCTAGAGTTCAATAGCAATTTAAAATGAATTAAGACATGTGAGGAAGAGCGGCAGCTTTGTTTGAACATTGATGCTTAATCATGGGCACAAAATGGGGATGGCATGGATCGCCGATTTTGATGTCTGCAATAGCCTTGCAACAATCTGGGCTAAATGTGTGACCCCGGCTATGTGACATGCTAGACTCTTGCATGCAACTTTCCACAATTTTATTAACAGACATACATATTGGACTCATACTTGCTGTGCCAATTTCATCTGTGCCGACATTTTTGTCAGCGGCTAGACTTTGACATAGGAATAAAGCAATACAAAGAAAAAGGAATGGAGGAGTCAAGCAAATTTTCTTTTCCATATTTGCTAATTAAGAGTAATTAGCTTCGAGCTTTCTCAAGTGTGTATTTTATTGATAATCAAAAGTCGTATTTATAGGGTTCAAAATGAGAGCTATAATCGGAATGAAATTGACTTTCTATAATAAATACGATTTATCTATATATAATGATAGCACTAAATAATTTACCATAATTATCTCATTATTTTACAATATTTAGCCCTTGTTTGAAACCCATTTTGGGTTGAAAAGAATTTTTAGAATAGTGATTGATGTAAAAATGTGTAGTGGAAAAGTGATGAAAAGTTTTTGATTTGTGTGTAATATTATTTTATTAGGAGAATGTGTGGTTGAAATGAAAAATGAGAATGAGAATGAGAAAGAGAAAGAAAAATGAAACCATTTTAAGGAGTAGAGAAATTTTGGAATAGTGATTGATGTAAGAATATGTGGTGGAAAAGTGATGAAAAGTTTTTGATTTGTGTGTAATATTATTTTATTAGGAGAATGTGTGGTTGAAATGAAAAATGAGAATGGGAAAGAGAAAGAGAAAGAAAAATGAATGGGTGTTATTAACAAAATCTTTATAAATCCATTAATTATTGAGGATACCTAAATTTTAAAGGATTTCATTAAAATCTCGCATTTCAATTCATTAAAGTCTCAATTGAAGACATCGATATTTAGAAAGATTTTTAAAATGCATCACAGTACAGGGTGTCCTCAATTAAAATTTTGATGGATTTTAAAAGATTATAAAACCCAATTAATTTTTTGAATTTGAATAGATTTCCACAAATCCCAAAAGAATTTCATCAGATATAGTGAAATTTCAAAAGATTTGATTATATGTACTTTTTATATTTGGATAAATTTTCAGAAATTCTATAAAATTCTCATCAAATATGATGAAATTTCAAAATATTTCATTATATGTATTTCTAAGCTTGAAATTCATCCAAATCTTTTGAAGCCCCTCTATTAATGAGATTTTTATAAGTCAATTAGTTATTGAGGATTCCGAAATTTTAAAGGATTTCGTTGAATTCCATTAAAATCTCAATTGAAAACACCTAGATTTAGAAATTACTTGGTTATATGTATTTTTAGACTTGAAATCCATTCAAATATTTTAAAATCCCTCTATTGATGAAATCTTTATGAATCTTCTAATTATTGAGGATACCTAAATGTTAATGATTTTCATTAAAATGCACTAAAATTTCAATTGAGAACAACAAAATTTAGAAGGATTTTGAAAATCCCTTACAATCCCAATTAATGGCACTAATACATAAATTAATAGGACGTCATCAACTAAGATTTTGATGGATTTTAAAAAGATTATAAATCCTAATTAATTTCATGAATTTGAATAGATTTTCACAAATTCCATAAGAATCTCATCAAATATGGTGAAATTTCAAAAGATTTAGTTATATGTATTTTTAAGTTTGAAATTCATCCAAGTATTTTGAAATCTCCCTATTAGTAAAAATTTTGATGGATGCATTAGTTATTGGGGATACTTAGATTTTAGAAGATTTCATTAAATCTCATTAAAAAATCTCAATTGGAGACACCTAAATTTTAACGTATTTCATTAAAAATGCATTAAAATATCATTTGAAAACACCTAAATTTAAAAAGATTTTTAAAATTCATCCCAATCTCAATTAAGGATGCTCCCTAAATTTGTATTCTATTAGGGACTAATAACATTATTCTAAATTTACACAATATAGGTCCTTATTACCATTTTTGCACTACTTTGTCGTTAGGAAAAGCTTGTTCCCATATGCTACAACTTTGACGTCAGCAATTCATTTCCTGGAGAAAATAACATCCCAATGTTGGCATTCTTGTCCTCCAATTGGAATATAAAACAACCACAACCAAACAGCAGCATGAACTAAATTTGGCATAATAGAGATGGCAACGGGGCGGGACGGGATGGGAGAGTGACAGGGCGAGGGTGTCCTGCCCCGAACCCGCTCCGTTGTCATCTCTAACTACAACACTGCTTAAATCTTTGGGCGTAATCAATTGTACATTTACAACTAACTCCTAGCCGGCCATGTGTTATATATGTACGTGTGTTTTTTTTCATTTAATTTATTATTTATGTTGTATCTGAGGACGACGCCCCAGAAATGTTTATATAGATATATTAATTTTCTACATTTTCTAAATTTATTTTCACCCTTACGAGTTACTTCATTTTTTTCAAAATATATTTTTTCTTTTTTTTTTTAGCCACACATTTTTCAATAAAATAATAATACACGCAAATTCAAATTTTATTTTTATTTTTTGATCTCACATTTTTTTATTAATCTATTATACAAATATTTTTCTATTCACAGTGGGAGTCTTATCTTGTCTACTTGGAGAATCGTAAGGTTATCCTGTCACATCAGCAAGTGGACAGTCTTACCTTACCCACTGTGGACAGGAGAACAA
>CAIGRO010204848.1:0-11726 GCA_903798355.1 Fraxinus baroniana
ACGGATTCTATTATTTAATTAATTAAATATTAATTCGATTAAATAATATATTGTGCCATAAATATGCATCGGTTATATATACATTAAAAGTGCTTATGTCCAAAGTTGATTGGACCTAGGGCATAGCACTTACAAGACATTCTAATGACTAGAATTTGTATGCCTTACGTGTTTGCACTCTTGTTTTACTCAAATTTGGCTTTTTTCCTCTTATAATTTCACCACTCTTGCATGTTTCCCTCTCAAGACTTTATTTCAAGTTCTCTAAGGAACTAATTGATCTCACCAAAAAAAAAGGTATAACTTTGATTTAAGAGTCAAAGCACTGGTACCAACTGATGTATACCCATGTAACAATAGTATATCTGAAACCCACACAAGATTGAATCACAATCCCAAGAAAGCTAAAATCCCAATTTGAAGCTTGATCCAATAGAATCAAGGAACCAAAATTTTAAAAGAACTTGACTCATTAATGACAAAAATTATGAACTTTGCTATAAAATTGTTGAACGCCACAAAGAAGAAATTCTTGGTAATTGCAAAATTGAGTTAATGAAAAATAAGAAGAAAGCAAAATTACTTTGATTTAATCTCTCAATAATTAATTTACAATGAAAGAATGAGGATATATAGGCAACTCCTAAAAACTCTAATTAAAAAGGAAAATATCAAGAAAATATAAAACAAATAGAGTTAACTCTAAACAAAAAAATTAAAATTAAACAGCCATAAGATTTTTTGTATTGTGCGAGAACTATTCAATTGATTTGGCTACGGGTTAAAATTTTGTCTCAGTGCACGCGACCTATTTTGCTTGTGGGCGTGCTGCTTTTCAACTACACTTCAGGCTTCACTTCTTCTAATTTAGTTTGAATTAAGTGCACTAATTTTGGTTTATCTTTTAGGTCCAACATGAAACGTGATGTTTTGCTCATTGTAATCAAAGTCTCAGCCCATGAAGCTTGAACAAGTAATTCCATAACCTCCTCGATCTTCTTTGCTTGCGATCATTGGTCCTTCTTCCGCAATCAGCGGAACCTTTCTAGTTTTCGTCGCATAGTTCTCATCACTGGCTCGAATTGAATTTTCACATGGCAGTACTGACTCCACTATATAAGCACAACTCTACTTTTCCACAAGAGAGAAAAAAGGATAAAGGAAACATATTCCTAGTTATGATTAGGAAAAACACTGGTTGAGTTGTCTTTTATGTACCATGTAGGGGTCACAGCATTTTGAACTCATATCATAGGCAGTTGAGGCCTCAACATTTGTAACTTTGATTAGTTGGTACATAATAGCACGATTAACTAAATGATACAGGAATCTCAACTAATCCTTAATACAACACTGTAGATGGAATGCAGTCATTATAAATTGATATTTGGCACATTCCTTGACCATTGGCAATCTGTATTTGACAATTTGTTTATTTATATTGTTGTTATTTCACTAAATGTGTGTTATTGGTGAAGAATTATGTTTTATTCTGGGTAATTGATGCATAGAATTAGATAACATTATTAAGAAATATAAAATGTTTAACATGGCGGAAAGGTATTAAGCGATCCAAATCAATTTTTTTTGTTGGTTTGACTATTGTATTTGAATATAGTAAAATATGAAGAGGAAAAAAAAAGGGGTTGTACTCGCCAATTTCCAGAATTCTGAGTCAACCATAAATATAATATTATTAGAAATAATTGCTTGATTTGTTAAATGGTAGAATACATTTTTTTTTTTTTTTTGACACCGACTTCGAAATTGTGAAAATGGTGTTGCCATATCTGTCCTATTTTGTCATTCGATTTTTCTTACTATTATATGTGAGCTTTTCTTTGTTTATTTAAAGCAACTTACACGAAGTGATTTTTCTAGAATTTCTGAGATACTGTACCGTGTTTTCTTCGAATATATGGAGATAATACCATCTCATAATACAATTAGCAAAATATTTAGTTCGAAAGAATCCCAAAAAATATTCTTTGGAAAGATAAAAAAAAGATGAACAAAATGTACCATTCAAAATAGACATAATGATATATTTGGTAAGTTGAAATTGGCCGATTATAAAATTTAAGGAAGAGAAATGTGTGACAAATTAATCTGGAACATATTTAAAAAATAATAATAATAATAATTATTAAAAATTTGCAAAGGCACGGGAAGGTGTGGATGCATTACCAGGAACGAACACAAACAAAAAGTCAAGAGGCAACGGTACATCCTTAGCCTTCTCAAAGAGTCATAATACATATTATTATTATATAAACGGGGTCAGTTAAAATTCAATTCTTGAATAGTAGTTCATTGCTTGTTCTCAAATTCAAAAATCAACATTGAAGATTAGGAAGATTCTGATTGATATCTGGTGGGATCCCTCTTTCTGAACTGTCAATATCTTTCAATATCTCTTCTTAACACAAATATATAAACAAACCTTGCTATATGAACAGCCCGTTCTTCCTTCTGCATTCATTAGTTCAATTCATAGCAGTTTTTGTCTAGTTTTTATTTATACTGATCAAAAAGGGTACGGAAAATGGGCGGAGCAGCCTCAGAAGCACAGTACCATGTATTAGCGGTTGATGATAGCCTCATTGACAGAAAGTTGATTGAGAGACTCCTCAAAACTTCTTCTTATCAAGGTATATTTATATATACTGATTATTGCATTAAGCTTACGATATTTTTTTTTTTTTGTATTTAATTTTGATATTTATATGTAAATATTATGTGCAGTTACTGTAGTAGATTCTGGAGTAAAGGCTCTAGAATTTCTTGGGTTGATTGAAGATGATAGTGTTGATTCAAACTCAAGAAATCATCATGTATGATTCAAACTCTACAGTATTTTAGTTCATTATGGTTGATTACTTTTGTCTGATGTTCAAATATTTGTTTCATTTTTATAGGAAGTAGAAGTGAATTTGATTATTACAGATTACTGTATGCCTGGAATTACTGGTTATGATCTATTGATAAAGGTCAAGGTACCAGTTTGTACATACTTTTCATTATATTTCAATTTCATTGGAATAGACAAATTAGTCCGTTATATAATCAAGTCTTGTCTAGTCGAGGCCTGCAACTAATAAAGAATTATTTATGTAATATGCAGGAATCGACATCTCTAAAGGACGTCCCAGTTGTGATAATGTCATCAGAAAATGTTCCATCGAGGATTAACAGATGCTTAGAGAAAGGAGCAGAAGACTTCTTTCTGAAGCCTGTTCAACAATCTGATGTTAATAAGCTAAGACCCCACTTGTTGAGAGGAAAAGCTTGAATCAAACACCTTTCCATTTAAAAAAATTGTTTGATATATTTAGCACCACTTTGAGCCCCATTTATTTTTTTATTTTTTTTTTTTTTTTGTCAAAAATGCATTTAGGAATATTATTTTGTCGAAAAATGTATCCTTGAAAAATTAAGGAAAAATCTTGGGTTTGTTTGTAATATTATTTTATTGAAAAATGTATAGTTAAAAATAAGAAAGTGAAAATGTATTTTGAAAATAACAAGTACCAATAAAGGGCTTATTTTCTGAAGAAAGGGAAGATTCATGGACTTCGAATCTAATCAAACCGTTTCACTTTTCAAATCAAATCGAATAAAATAGTTTGAAAAAATTCAAATCTAATCAAATTGTTTCACTTTTCAAATCAACTCAACCCTGCGATTTGATTTGATTTTAAAACATGGTTTACCTAGGGACAATAAAGTAAGGGATTTCTAACAAGTCGAACTTATTAGTCTAAATCACAATAAAACATTTAAATTTGGGCTTTTTAAATATAAGCATTACATTGTATTTGATAGCCATGTGAAAAATTTATATCTATTTAATTTCAAAACTATACACATCATTTTGATATTCAAATCATTTCGTAGAAATTAACAAACAATTAAACATTTATGAAACTTGGCGCTTCGCGCATGAAAGTGAGAGATGAAGACTGATTGAGAGTATTAACCACGAACTCAAAGGGGGTCTTCACGATTTTAAAACGAGTTTATTGTTAGCATGTTAACTTCAAAGAATTAATACAATTTGAACTAGTTCATAATATTCTCGTTTGAAAGTTTCTTATTAAAATTAATGAATGTGACTCATGGAGAAAAACTGTCAGAATCTGTGGAAGTCACTACTCAAGGATGATTACTTTTAAACAAAATACAATTATCTAGCAATTGAAGAAAAGACTATTCATTGGAGATTTTGATGGATAAAGTCAACAAGCTCCTCTATCTATACTTCACATATTTTTGTAACATAATTTTTAGTTTATTTTTCAAAATAAGGTAAATGGTTTATGGTTGCTGTAAACAAAGTTGATACTGAAATAGTTCTGATACTACTTGTTGTGAAACAAAGCATCGAATTGATATGTTAAAATTATATGGCAAATAATGAATTATGTAAACACAAGCAAAATAATAAAAGAAAACAAGAGAATATGACATATGAATTAAGAAATTTTATTGACTCAAGAATAATGGAGAAGAGAGAAAATTAGAATGGATCATATATTCTACTAATCTATTTTCTCACACTTATGAAATTGTATAGAAGAGCATAATATTTATGAGAAACATATAGGGGATGTACAAACCCTCTTAATAGAATTGTTGATGAAGTAGGATGCCAAAAAATCAAGTCTAATACCAATTTTCAACTCCCAATGGGTTTCCAAAAATAGAACTTCAACTTGACATGGGCTCCAATAGTATTCCAAATTGAATTCTTTTTTACGTGCACTTAAATTAGAATTATTCAATTACTTTAACAAGAAATTTGGGTCACACTCAAGTTTTAACAATCTCCACATTAACACGAATTCCACTAAGGAATGAACTAGCTTCTTCAACAATAACCAAAAAATTAATTTCTCCAACAAGACACAATATTTCATATCTTCCAATAAATCCAAACACTACTCTTGTAGAATGATCTTATTCCCAAAAATTTATAATGATTTTATAATTTACCAAAATGGGCTATAACACACCCTAAAGTAGAATCAAATTTAAATGCTTTTAAAGAAGGCCCCTTACTAGATTGTATAGCTTCTACGGCACTTAAAGCATGCTCAACAAAATCAGCATCTACATGCATTATTCCTCTGGATATATCTCTAGTAATTGAAAACAATGGCACCGTAGGTGATGATGGCAAAGTGGCATTACCCATATCTTTGAAACTCAACTGAGTTGTATTATTCAAATCTGACCCTTTATAAGTTGTATTATTCAAAACTGAATGTCCATCACGGTACTGAACATGTGCTGATTGACTCTTCTAGATTTTGCGCGACCTTGGGATGTATAATTGAGACATTTTCTATCCCTCCAATACAATTGGGCATCCTTACAAACCTTCAAAGCTCTACCTTCACCAAAGGACTCATAACCTTTTGAATCAAGGATAGACAACGAGACGAGATTCTTCTTCACATTCGAAACATGTCGAACGTGACCAAGTGTTCTAATTGTTCCATCCAAAAGCTTCAATCTGACTGTATCAATTTCAGCAATCAGACAAGGTGCGTTGTTTTCCATAACCACGACACCTTTAGAAACTATTTCATATGTAGTAAACAAGTCCTTATTAAGACACATATGAAACACACATGCTGAATAGAGAATTTAATCCTCATCTGGTTTAGACTCGACGTCAGAAATAGCCAAGATATCTCCATCAATGTTCTCCATGAGGTCTGCTTCACCTGAAGTATCTGAAGTCATCCTTTCTTTATTCTGCAATTTGTAGCAACCCTTCTTCATGTACCCATTTTTCTTGCAATAGTTACAAATCTGATTGCTGAACTTAGATTTCGATATATCCCTTCTATAACCACCATGAGCAACCCGGAATTCTCCATCTCTAGCCTCAGAAACTAGATTTTTCATTTCTTCTTTTGAATACAAATCATCATACACGTTCTCTATGGTGAGAGTATCGTGACTATACAAGATCGTGTCTCTAAATGAAGAAAACGAAGCGGGCAACAGATACAATAGGATCAAAGCTAAATCTTCTTCATCATACTCTACTTCTAAAGTTTCCAAATTAGCGACGATCTTTTTAAATACAACCAGGTGATCTTCCAATGATCATCCTTCTGCCATTCGATAAGAGTATAAACGTAGCTTGAGGTTCAACTTACTTGTCAGATTTTTAGTCATGCACAATTGCTTCAACTTCAACCATAAACTAGAAGTCGAATTTTCCTTCAAAACTGAAAGCCCAAGATTGGCTAACCAAGAGGGGGTGAATTGGTTTTTAAAACTTTTTCGTTAACTACACAACATTTTAATCTAATAATCACACAAATGATAATGAAACAAACCAAACACAAATAGGCACGTAGATAATCGAAATAAGTTTGTACAAAGTAAAAAAAAACGTTAAGTAAAAGAGTTAGAGAGTGCAAACGATATAATATGGAGGTTCGATACAACGCAATGATCTACGTCCCCCGTTACCAATCTATCCGTCACGAGAAAGGCCTTTTTTACTATATTGATTGACATGTAGTACAATCCAACGCTTTACAACACTTCCGATGACTTACAACCAAGGAGCACCAATCCTTTTATAATATTGAGTTTTTCGGGACCTCAACTCGACCCACAATTCAAAATGAATTTACAAGTGAAATCTTCTTTTCTTATCAAATGATAGAATCAAGATTGATAACAAAAAGAGAATAGTCTAACACTTCAATAGATGGCAATGCGTTTAGTTCAAAGTGTTGAAATGAAAGACTTCTTAAAGAACTAAAGATTTTCACAAAATTAATCACTCAAAAGTTTTTCAATAATTTAATGTTTTTGATCTTCTTAAAGATGGAGAATAAGGTAGTTGAGATCAATAAAAACCTCACTTTAAAGCTCAAGAATAGTTAGTTCAATTAGAGGAATAGTGAGGTTTTTATAGTTCTCAAACTGTCAAAAACTCTGTCCTAACGGGGGTGCACTTTACCGGACGTCCGGTAAAATATTGGATGGTTAATTAGCCGTTATTTTTTGTTAGAAAATTGGACCATTGAAAAATGACCGTTGTGGCCAAAATTGGTCATATTGGACGTCTAGTACCACCTCTTTGGCTCGAAATGCCCTCGTGTTTGAATTTGTCAAATGTAAGTGTTGGAGGGACATTTAAAAATGCTTTTCAAAACTGCTTGTCATATTTAAAAGTATATATTACGAATTTTTACGTTTGAAAAATATATTTTTCAAGTAAAACATTTTGTCGTGAGTTTTGGATTGTAAAATCAAAACTTTGAGATCTTCATGAACTCACGATTCATTACTAAGTATTGAAATATTTCACCTTTACACATAATTGTGANCATTGCTTGATTGGTACTTCGACTTATGTCTTGATTTTCGTGGAGGCAACTTTTGCGGGGTTTGCAAAATCATTCTCCATGGCCTCGTTTGTTTGATCTTGTTTCCATGTTGGCTTTTGTATGCAAATTACTTGATCTTGAACTTTGTGCCATTGAAATACTTTCGTGCAATAATAACTATGGACACTTAAATCAATTTGTTAGTAATAAACATAATTTGTTTGTGATAATTAAAACGAGATGTCAACCATAGGTCAACAAAAATGTCCTCAAGAATAGTACTTGATAGATGAAGATGAATGTGATAAACGACCTTCTTATCCTTCCGTAATTTCTCCTATGCGGTCAAAGTTGTGAGCATTTTATCAATTCCCAACAACGTATAATCCAAATCCAGCTGTGTAGGTACTGTACGCATCTTAACTTGCTATAACGAAAATCTAGTACTCCGATCCAAAAGCGAATTTCTCATTTCATGGAAGCTATCACGAACAAAAAATCTCGAACAAATCAAATCATGTGCTCTTGCAGAACTGCTGAACCTGGGGCTCTGATACCACTTGTTGTGAAACAAACCACTGGATTGAGATGTTTAAGTTATATGTCAAATAATGAAGTATGTGAACACAAGCAAAAGAATAAAAGAAGATAAGAGAATATGGCATAGGAATTAAGAAATTTTATTGACTCAAAAATAATGGAGAAGAAAGAAAATTAAAATGGATCCTATTGTAGTCTACCGAGCTACGATCGCGTCATGCTAAGCTCGTATGTGACGGAGTTCGCCGCTCATCCCGTCGACTGTCGTAGTAAGGGAGTCGATACGTCCGCTTTGGAATGCAAATTGATCCTAGAAGAGGCCCCGACGGCAGGAAGTGGAGCACTAGACCGAGGTGTAGCGCGTGAGGTGCTTGTAGCATGCAGTGTGACCTTGTCGCCGTCGTCGTCCTCTTCCTCAAATGGCAACGTAGACGGCCCCGAATCCGGGTCAAATCCCTTTGTCTCAGACACTCATTGACCATTTTTCTTAATGATTTTCATTCTTTTAAGAGTAGTGGAACTAATAGTATGTGAAGCGCAAGGTTTAACAAAGTCTTGGTCGTGAAGAGGGATGTTGTTTAAAAATCTTAGTTAAGAGCATCCCATATGGAAGTGCTTTAGCAATGCATTAGGAGAAGACCTAGAGCAATAGTCGGGAAGTCCACTCGCCGACCAACAAGAAAGGAGTCGAGAAGAAAAAGATCAAAGTTTTCACTTCATCCCGATGCCCCTTTCGAGGTAAAATGATATTTGCAATAGTGTTTTGTAAAAATTTACAAGGAAGAGTGAGTTGATTTGTAGAGATTTTGTAATATTTTCAATGTTTTTACCCGTCACGCGATGACACGCATCGAGTGGCCTATAATCCTCTACGTGAGGGTGTGCCTTGTGTACATAAGTTTGAATGTCGCAAGGTTCATGTTCTAGGAGAGAGCAAATGAAGGGTTTTGAAACGGTGATGCGGACGTTTTTAATAAAGCATGTAATGTCGGCGCCCCGTGAAGGAAAAGTCATGTTTTTGTAAAATTCTTTCACGAGACGGGGATTTGGCATCGTTTCGGATTCGGTGTCCATGTCCTCTTCCTCGGATGATGGGGAAGGACAGCGCTGCCGTACAGTTTGTTTGAGTCTTTTGCCTCAACCGCGGGAAGTCGACATTTCAAGAGAAAATTGGGGATTTTCGAAAATGTGGTTTTGAAATTTGGAATAAATCTTTGAGTATATGGTCTAGAATGTGAGAAAAATCTACTAAAGTAGTGGTTTGTGAGACTAAGAGTTGGATTAAGAACGAGAATAGTGGTGGGAAGTGAGATTTAGAGATCTAGGGCTCGGATTTGGGTGAAAAGCAATGGAAAGTCAAAAATTAATAGATCATGTAATCAATTTTAGATAGAGAAACAAGTTTATAGGTGAAAACATGGATCGAGAGTTAATTGAGAGATGAGGAATGGGCGAGATGGATTAGAGAAGAAAAATGGAGAAGAAATAGTGGGAATCGTGATTTAAAATTCTAGAATTTGCAATACCGAACGTCCGCTAAAAAAAAACTAAAAAGGCAGAAAACGTTCTTCCTTACCGAACAGTCCATATCGGACGTCCGGTATTCTTTTTTTTTTCAGATATAAGAAAATATATGGAGAAAATACAATTTGGGAGTAATTTTAGTTCGATAAGACCTAAGCTTCGTCGAATAGTTGAGAAACGATCTAGCGCAAGGGGTTTTGTGAAAATATCGGCTAATTGGTGTTCGGTGTCAACAAATTCAAGTGAACTATCACCGTTTTGAACATGATCTCTTAGAAATGATGTTGTATATCAATGTGCTTTATTTGAGAGTGTAAAACGGGATTTTTGGATAAATTGATAGCACTTGTATTGTCACACATGATAGGAATATGATCAAAGGATAGGTGATAGTCGCTAAGGGTTTGTTTCATCCATAGGACTTGAGCACAACAACTTGCGGTGAAAATATATTCGACCTCAGCCGTAGATAAGGTAACGGAGTTTTGTTTCTTACTAAACTAAGAAACTAAATAAGAAACTAAATCAAAACCACGAAAGTAACAAGTGCCACTAGTGCTTTTCCGATCAACTTGACAACCGGCCCAATCGGCATCTGAGTAACTAAGTAAATCAAAGTGAGTTCATTTAGGATACCAAAGTCCCAAGTTTCGAGTTCCACAAAGATATTGAAAAATTCTTTTTACGGCTTTAAGGTGGGATTCTTTAGGATTTAATTGAAATAGAACACATAAGCATACACTAAACATAATATCAGGTCTACTTGCAGTAAATAAAGAAGGGATCCGATCATACCTCGATATTTGGTGATGTCGATGGAAATGCCTTGATCATCTTTGTCAAGTTTTATGGAAGTGCTCATTGGAGTGTTCATCGATTTTAGATCATTCATTTCAAATCTCTTTAACATGTTTAGTATATACTTACTTTGATTTAGAAGATGCCATCACATGTTTGTGTAATTTGAAATTCGAGAAAAAATTTGAGTTCACCCATCATACTCATTTCAAATTTCATGCTCATACTTTTAGAGAATTCNCTCATTTCAAATTTCATGCTCATACTTTTAGAGAATTCTTCACAAAGTTTAATATTTGCAGTACCAAAAATAATTTCATCAAGATAAATTTGAAAAATGAGCATGTCTTGTTTTTGGGTTTGATGAAAAGAGTAGTGTCCACTTTGCTAATAGAAAAGCCATTTAAGAGTAGAAATTTGCTCAATCGTTCAAACCAACCTCTAGGAGCTTACTTTAGTCTGTAAAGAGCTTTTCGAAGTTTGAAAACATGATTTGGGAATTTATGATTTGCAAAGCCGGGTCGTTGTTCAACATAAACTTCTTCTTGAATGAATCCATTTAAAAATGCACTTTTAACCTCCATTTGATAAAGAGTGAAGTCTTTGTGACATGCAAATGCAAAAAGCATGCGAATGGATTCTAACCAAGCTACGGGTATAAACGTTTCTTCATAATCAATACCTTCTTCTTGATTGTAATCTTGGGCCACTAATCTAACCTTGTTACGAACAATGATTCTATTTTCATCTCTTTTGTTTCGAAAAATCCATTTGGTACCAATAACGGTTTGATTTGTTGTCTAGTGACTAAGTCCCAAACATGGTTCCTTTCAAATTGATTAAGTTCTTATTGCATAGCTAGAATCCAAAACTCATCAAATTCCACTTCTATAAAATTTTTGGGTTCAACTTGTGAAATGAATGCACAACTATTGAGATTATTTCTAAGAGAAGCTCTAATAGTAATACCTTTTGATGGATCGTCGATTATTAACTCCTTTGGGTGAGATGAGACGAACTCCCATTCTTTTGGTAATGAGGAGTCGCTTTGAGCTTCGGTTGGTGTTTCTTCTCTTTCTTGATCGTTGGATTCCTTTGATTGTTCTTCATTTTGTGCTTCTTTGTCTTGAATATTCATTTGTTCGAGACGAGTTTCCAAACCTACATCATCATCAATACCTTTCTCTCAATGAAGTAGATTGATTTCATCAAAAGTAACATGCATAGATTCTTCAATGACTAGAGTTCTTTTGTTAAAGACTCTATATGCTTTGCTAGTCAATGAATAATCAAGAAAAATTCCAATGTCGGATTTTGAGTCAAATTTTTCCAAATTGTATTTTGTATTCAAGACGAAACATTTGTAACCGAAAACTTTGAAATAGCTAATGTTAGGAATTCTATTTTTCCAAAACTCATACAGAGTTTTGGTTTTCTTACGACTAACCAAAACTGTATTAATGATATAGCATGCGGTATTGACAGCTTCGGCCCAAAAATATT
>CAIGRO010204881.1:0-18952 GCA_903798355.1 Fraxinus baroniana
ATACTGAAAGCTGATTTCTGAGTACGGTAATGAAGGCTAGGCAGATTGGAAGTGGAAGTGGAAGTGCAGGTGAAACTTTGCCCATTCCTCACAAAGTGGAGGCTTTAGGCAAAGGACTAAAAAGATTAAATATAGCCTAAACCATAATTTTTATTAAAGAGGAAACAATGGTAACTACTAATCACAAACAAAAATAATATAAGAAAAATAAGAAAAAATAACGGTAACTACTAAACATGCTAAATCTCTCTCCTCCTTCCCTTCCTCTCCTCTTTCTTGTATTGAACAAGGTATAACATAAGAAAAATAATTTCGTACTCATAGAAAGAGTTTCAAGCAACCATTAGCCAATGTTTTCAAGTAAAGTATTGATCAAATATATGAAATACTAACTACACATGTGCCTAGATGCACCCAGATAACATAAGGTTAAAATACATAGTTAAACGTGATCAAATTGCATATGAGAGTTTTCTTTAAATTGCATGTAGACCACATTGAAGAAACATAAAAATTGCTTAACTTTCAATATGTAAAAAAGGGAAAAAAAATTGAAATATAAAAATAAAATACCATTTTTTAGGGATACCAGATGAAGAGAAATCTGCAGCAGGTGTGACCTCTTCTTCCTTCTTACCTATCTCCTCTTTCTACGCTGTCCTTTGCATAAACTGTAAAAAACATAAAGGAAAAACGAAAAGAAGTTGAAATCAAAAGTAACAATATTGAGCTCATAGTGTCACGAAAGAATAAAACAAATCAATAAATACCCAGATTAATTAAATGAAAACCCAATTCAACAACCCAGACCAAGAAACACTCAGAAAAGTACAAGAAATAGCCCCTACTTTTAACAACCTAGATCATGAAACATCAACAAAAGTGTAAATAATTGACTTAACAATACAAGTTTTCTTTTGTGTTGAAATCGATCAAATTGGAATGAAACAGGAAATAATTTGCATTTATTTTGATCATGGCACCATCTACAGCAACGAGCCCAGCATAGACTCAATAAATAATTACAACAACAAGAGAATAGAAAAACAAAAACAAATACAAAGAGGATTTATATGCATATAACACAAATTAAGAGACAATGGGGTTTTGGGAGGGTTTAAAATTGACCTTCCAAACGATCCATCGGGGGGAGAGAAGAGTTCCAACGCAGTAGATCGATGTGAGAAAGATATCGGAATAAGATGGCAGCTGAATCGGAGATCGATACAATTGATGCTCATAACACCGAAGCTAGAACCAACAAGCCAGAATATCTGGCCATTTTTGGGAACGAAAATTGTATAAAATCAGGGAGGTAAATTTATGATAATTAATTCTATTGAAACCCTAGAAAATTTATAGATTGGTATCAACGCCTGTGTCTCCGTGCACAACGGAGGCACGCACCGTGCCTCCGTTGGGTACGGAGACATGGTGGAGCAAAAAATAAAGGAGAAACCGGAACATCCAAGACAAGAGAAGATTAACAGAGAGAAGATAATAAAGACCTTGGACGAAATCAACTGGCGAGTCAGATTTTGTGAATAGAAGAAGGGGACCGTTGCAGTCAGTATAATCCTTATCGCATCTTATGGAGTTGTTGGAGAAGGATGTGAAGATGTTGGAGAGGGTAATGGCTTTTGGAATTTTATGAAATAGAAGAATGGCTGTGATGAATGATTCAAAAACACCCGTGAAATCTGATGTTTATGCGCACAGAAGTAGCGGAGTGGAGTGCAGGCAATTGGGGAAGACAACAAATTGCTAGGCTCAATTTCCTCCGTTTAGGTAAAAGGCGGAGAATGAAGCTACGTCGTTTTTAGCAAAACGACGTCGTTTTGAGGACGAAAAAAAGCGATCTGCCTCTTTTATATTGTTAAGGATAAGGATAAGGATAATCCTATATTTTTATAATTGAACTTTTGCTTGAACTTATTTCTGGGTTATCCCAGAATTATCTCTGGACCCTGGCTGGCCTCTTTTCACACGCAAAAATTCACACGCCTAGACACGTTAGCCAACAATGGATACACACACTTGACTCTCACTGCTGTCTCTGCGGATTTTGCAAAACCAATCCACAAATCTCTCTTCAAACTCTCTCTCTAGTATTCAGACTGTGTATATTCTTCTTCTTCATTTGGGATTTTACCCAGTTTTTTGGTTTTGCGATGTGAACCTTTTTGGGTCACAAAATTTCGAATCCCTCTATTGAGTTTTCAACTTTCTTGATTTGGGCTCTTTGAAATCCCATTCAAGATTACATATTTTGCTATAAAGATCGCTTTCTTAGCTTTTATTCAAGTTTTTTTTTTGAAATATTTGCATTGGAAATTCATAGGGCTTGGTGGTTTTGGAGTTTTGGTTCATCACTTGGTGTCTAAGCAGATTCATTATCTCATGGTTTCTTGGTGAGTTTCATTCTTTTTCATTTTTCTTAATTGTGGTTTTGTAGTTTTTGTACTGTTATTTGGAAAAATAAATTTATTGAAAAACCTTATGGCTATTTGTAGTTTAATTACTCCGTGGATCTAATATTTCTATTTGTTCTATCTGCTTCATTGTTTCCGAAATTTGTTGAAGATTAATGTTTCATTGTCAAATTTTTAGTTGGTTATACTACTTAAGTCCAGGTTCAGTTAATATTATGTTATTTCTGTGCATGTGTGTTTCTCTCTTGTAAACTACATATAACAAATGAGAGCAACTGGTTTTCAATGTCGACGAGTTTGTAGGCCAATTAGGATGGAGAGGTGAAAATTGTGTTAAGGATTCTGATGTTGGTAGGCGTTAAGAGTCTTGGTTTGTTATGTGGGATAAGTAAAATTAGTTCTTCACATTAATCCCATGATTTGAAAAGATGTTACAGGTGATGAACCACCTCATCTAAACCTTTAAGACATTAATGGAAATATTTATCTTCTTCGTGCCCTCTCATATAATCTTACCAATACGTTTTTTAGGAGTATCTGCTCATATTGAACCATCACATATGAAAGCTTAAGTCATTAGACAAGGTGATTCAACACTAGGCATCTTTATGTCAAAGCACGTAAATTCATGAGAGGCTGTTTAAAATTTTCGAAGCTGAAGTTTTTTGCAGCACATTAACTCCAGTCTCACCTTTTTGGCCTGCACAAGCTTTAACACTATAAAGAGATGCCAATTCAATCATTGTTAATTACAGGTTCTCCACGAACTTTCTAGCCCCAAGCCCAATATCCCTCAAAGAAACGATGGGATACATGATTGCCTGGTGTGGGCCGTGAAATGTAATGTCGCCAGGAAAAGTCATGTCTGGCCTCCTCAATTCCCACTAGTGCTTGGGATATCCACTAGTTGTTGCCCATTTTCGATTAACTTTTTTTTTAGACATTGACAAAATGTTGATATAAAAGAGGCAGGTGAAAACACACCACATGACGAAGCAATATTATAAGTTAGAATGACTTTTCCTTTTGTTTTTGCTTTATATAGAAAAGTTTTTGGAGGCAGTTAACTTAATTTTTATTTGAAGACTAATTTTTTAAAGACCTTCTTGTTATAAAAGTGCTTTTAGAGTAAGTCATATTGGACTAATTTCCTCTAAAAACTATTTTAACTAAAAGAAGCATTTGAATAAAATTAGTCAAACGGTTCAATAATAACTTTTGGATCTCAAATTTCCTTTTGACTTTTCAAAAGTTATGTCAAATGAACCCTAATACTAGTAGGTAGGTCTTCAGATCATTAGTTGCACTCGTTAGCTACATAGAGCCCTTGTTTGAGTTCCATTTTTTAAAAAAAATAATAAATTGGAACAGTGTTTTTTTGGAGAATGTGTGATTAAAAACATAAAGAGAATTTTTGAATTTATTTGTAATATTATTTTATTGATGAAATGTGTAGTTGATAAAAGGACAGTGAAAAATGAATTAAAATTTAGGGTGTGTTTGAGCCACATTATTTTGGAAGAATGTATTGTGGAATAGTAGATTGATGGAGAATGTGTGGTTCAAAAAGAAGGAAAATTTATTGATGTGATGGAAAATATTATTTTATTGAAAAATGTGTGGTTGAAAATGAGTAGAAGAATAATAATGAAAATCTTAATGTGTACCAAACATGGGCTTAATTTGGCCAAATAGGGAAAGAGGTGTGCAAAAGAATCACCATGCAAACCTTACGAGCTTGTGATGGGCCGAGCCTAAGGTTTCCCAAACCCTGTGGGTGCATCGGACCTTGCACATTTCCCGAGTCTCATCTCCATCGTAATTCGTAATCCTTGTTGGGCAATTGCTATTCAGGTAGATTCAATGTCGTTTACACCATCAAATTAGCCTGACGCCCATTTTTATAGTTGAGTGATGTAGATTAACCATTTTCAAAGTTCACCACTCTTCGAAACGTTTCATTTACTCCATTGAGCTTTTTCATTGCTGTATTTTGCTTCAAATTTTCCCCCATACTTTTCTGATTATTATTTTTTAGCAATTGGATAGTGAATTAATGTGTCAAAGGTTAATCTTTTATTATAGAACTTGTAATTTGAGTAGAACAGTTTGGGGCCGACTGGAACACGCACATACACTACTCCGGCATACTCTCTCCGGTGCGTCAGCTTCACAAATAATTGCTTTAGGTATTTCTTTCTTTTCCTGCAATCTTTTTATTTATACTGCACTATCTATTGACATTCTTGTTTTTCTATCTATCATTTCTAGGGTTTTTTCTAATTTCTTGGCTCATTTTTTTCCTTACCCAATTCTGAGTTTTAAGATAATGTGGGCCCTTTCGGAAATTAATTTCTAGTTGTTATCCGTTTAAATTCTTGAATTTTTTTGTCACTGGAAAATGATCAAATACTTTGCTATCTTTGTTGATATATTAGCATTCCTTAATTTTTGTTATTTAAAATTTCTTTGTTGGCATATTCATTTAGCTTCCTTGCTTGAATTCAGCGTCCAAATATATGCTTGAATATTAAAAATAATCGAATTCTCGGAAGTACGAACCAACCTTTGTCTAAACATTGTTTGATAAATTGCATTTGTATGTGTTTCGTGCATAGAAAAAACGACATATCTTTAATGAATTCGTAATTTACTACTAGTCATGCATGTAAAAAGAAAAGACGACAGATCTCTAGTGAATCTGTAATTTACTACAAGCTTTTTAGGCTTATTTACTAGGCAAAACAATCTACAGTTAAACATTTACTCGATTTTTAAAATGTCTGCTGAATATGGATTTTGTTTCATGACTAACCAGTCTAGTTTGTGGGCGAAACATTTGCTACTTTTTATGTTTCTGTGAGGGATCATCTATTCGTCTTTACCACGGTAATGTGGCCTTATGCTACATTCATTTGGGCATCTAGAAGTATTAGCACGGCAGCTATTTCTACATTCAATTTGATTGTCATGCTGCAAATTTTGTGTATGGACAGATACGTATCATACTAGTGCATCATAGAACTGTGCCAGTGGATTAATCGAAATATGATTTTCTTTTTGGTCTTTCAAGTGCATTGGGTAACTGGTAACACTGATATGTCTTGTTCGAGTGATATAATTTTTTCTTTTTTTAGTCTACTTAAGTATCTTCCTAAATAGATGCCGTATAAATCTGAGGATGAACATGAAATCAACTGTCTCATGTTTGCTGATAATGTTTAGGGAATGAGAGTTGCTCGAAACCTCGAGGTGTGGAAGATGGGTGTTGTCAATTACTTGGACGCACTTAAGCTGCAAGAGAAACTGACTGCTGATAGAAAAATAAACAAGATTACCGATACTCTGCTTTCCCTACAACACCCACCTACGTTTACTCTTGGGAAAAGGCGAACTGATCACAATTTGTTGATTCCCGAGTCTGAACTTAAAGCCATGGGGGCAGAACTTCACTACACACAACGGGGAGGCGACATTACATTTCACGGCCCGCACCAGGCGATCTTATATCCCATCGTTTCTTTGAGGGATATTGGGCTTGGGGCTAGAAAGTACGTGGAGAACCTGGAATTAACAATGATTGAATTGGCATCTCTTTATAGTGTTAAAGCTTGTGCAGGCCAAAAAGGTGAGACTGGAGTTTGGGTTGATGAGAGAAAGATTGGCGCAATTGGGGTCAAAATTTCCTCGGGCATTACCTCTCATGGTTTGGCGTTTAACATCAATCCGGATTTGAACTACTTCAAGCATATTGTGCCATGTGGGATTGCAGATAAAGATGTCACCTCTTTGCAGAAAGAAGCAGAACATGTTCTTCCTCCTGAAGAAGTGATACAATACCAGCTGGTTGCTTGTTTTGTAAGAATATTTGGGTATAAAGATGTTATTTGGAAAGATAGTGCATCAGTATCCTCGTATAGCCTTGAAAACTGAGACATGCACATTATTTGACATTCAGTGTTTTTTCCTTCCAATATTCTGATCTGTGTAAGCATATCGAACTTCATTATTTGTAAATTTCTTATCACTAACAAAATTGGGATAGGTTTCAACTTCAAAATTCATTTTCAAGAAAGTTTAATTACTTTCCCTGTTCAATGAAGAATTCATATGACAAGATAAACTGATGCAAACATTCCATCTTTACCAAGATAACTGTCAAATGTTAGCATTTTGTTAAACTGGAAATTTGTCAAAAACTTTGTTTTCCAGAGTGTTAATACTTTCCTAATTAGAATGAGGCAAGCCATTGTTTTTCGGATTGCGTGTCTTTACTTTGAACATATATTAGGATAATTGGCGCAAAGCGTCTTTTTTTACAAAAATCGCTCTTATAGTTTTGATTTTGGTATTTGTACTCTCAAATCAATTTAGTCTTGTGCAGATGGTCCTTTTCATCATCTGCTATCCATTTATTTCGTTAAATAGATGCATGGGTTCCCTAACCAACCATTTAGTTTTAATAAAAAATAATATAAAAAGGAGTTTTAATAAAAAATAATATAAAAAGGAAAGAAAGATCAAATTTAAAAAATGATCTTCTTTCTTCGAGTACATTTAATCAACACTCATTAAACTTTAATATTGTTACCACTTAGTCACTCTTTACTCTTTAAGAGGCATCAGCGCTCTCATCTTTCAAGTGAATTACTCGTCCATCACCCATTAAGTAACCGTTCCAAATTGTGGATGATAAATCACAATTTTTTGGCGGGGAAAATTCTCAGAGGTAGAGTTGAAGATGTAGAGAAGGTTGAAGTTTCGTCTTTTTTTTGGTGACGCCATTGTAAAGACAAGATAGAGCACCAGTTTATCTCAAGTTTTAGTACATTTCCAGCATTCTTCCCCTGATCATTGCTTCTGCTTTCCTCACCTGCTTTGCTGGCCCAATGATAAAAACCTGTGAGACCCGTGAAATTTTGCAAGGGAAGATTCTTATACAAACGAAAGTAAACACAATAAACTTCAAATACCCTTCTCGCTAAAATTTGACGCAATATAACAAAACTCCGTGTCTTCCAATAACGACCCATTTTTCCGGGCGGAACATCAAGAATTGAGAGGACGTCTTGTTCTGGAGCATTCTCATTAACAATCAGATTGTTACTACTGTGATAATAGTGCGTTGAAGCTGATTTGATGGACAATTTTGAAGAAATTGATATAATTTTTTTTCTTAACGTTCTCTTTCAGAAAAGCAATGTCAGTGAAAAATGGTTGAAGATTTGATTTTGGATTTGAACGTCATGGGTTTCATTCCAGGTTGTCAAGTGAGTTTGCCACGTTTGATTTTTATTTTCCATGTGTAGTTTTCCGTCAATTTGGAGAGATTAGAGTTAAATGAGTAGTGGATCACTTTCTTCACGCCTCACACCCAACCCCACAAAATACCATGGAGAACTAGAAAACCAATATGAAAAACCTGTTGAAATCACGAACCAACTTGTTTGCAGATCATTTCTGCTTACTGTTGCAAAAATGCATGACAGAAAAAGTATTGAAACCTTGTAAACAAATTCATGGATTGATGCTAACCACACCTATTGACACGAATTATTTATCAATAAGTTCAAGGCTCATTGGTGCATATGCAAGTTGTGGGGACTTAACTTCAGCTAACTGCCTCTTCAGACGAACGGAAAATCCGAATGTTTTCGCATTTAACTGGATGATTTCAGCATTAAATTTTATTGGATTTCATCAAGAAGCCATGTATTACTTTTCTTTTCTTCAAGAATCAAGAAAAAATGGTGTGGTTCCAAATAATTACACTTTTTGTGTAGTGTTGAAAGCTTGTGTTGGTTTGCTGGATATAAACAAAGGGAAGGAAGTTCATGGTATGGTTTACAAAATGGGTTTTGAAATGGATATATCTGTGTGTAATGCTTTGATTGATATGCATGGAAAGTGTGGGAACATATTCCATGCACGTAAAGTGTTTGATAGAATGCCTATGAAAGATGTCGCTTCATGGACATCAATGATTTGTGGGTGTGCTAATGTAGGTGATATGAAAGAGTCAGTTGTTTTGTTCGAAAGAATGAAGTCGGAAGGGTTCGAGCCTAATGATTTCACATGGAACGCAATGATAGCAGGGCATGCTAGGAGTGGGAATTGTAATGGCGCGGTTGAGTTTTTTTCTATGATGAGTGAAGGAGGGTTAGTTCCAGATTTGGTTATTTGGAATGCGATTATTTCAGGTTTTGTTCAAGGTGGAAGAGCTCAGGAAGCTATGGAGTTGTTCCATGATATGTTAATATCTGGGATTAAGCCTAATCAGGTGACGGTAACGGGGCTTCTCCCTGCGTGCAGGATGATTTGTTCAATAGGTAGAGGGAAAGAGATCCATGGTTTGATATACAGAATGGGGATTTATATCAATGCTTATGTTGCCAGTGCCCTCATTGATATGTACTCAAAATGTGGAAGTGTGAAGGAAGCTTGGAATGTTTTTTACACGGCTCCTTCGAGAAATGTGGCATCATGGAATGCTATGATTGGATGTTATAGTAAGCACGGGATGGTTACTTCTGCACTCGAACTCTTTGATAAGATGCGGGTCGAAGAAGTGCAAGCAAATGAAGTTACTATAGTTTCTGTTCTTTCAGCTTGTGTCCATGGTGGTCTAGACAAGAAAGGCATGGAAATTTTCTTGACCATGTGGGACTCGTACAGCGTTGAAGCAAATAAAGAGCATTATGCTTGTGTCGTTGATCTCCTTTGCCGTTGTGGTAGGATAGAGGAGGCTTATGATGTTGTTGAACAAATGCCACTGGAAGTAACAGAGTCAGTGGTTGGGGCTTTCTTCAATGGTTGCAAGATCCACGAAAGGAGAGATCTTGCAGAAAAGATGGCTAAATATTTGTCAGTGGACCTGAAAAATCCCGGAGATTTTGTAACACTATCGCATATATATGCTTCCAAAGGAGACTGGGGAGAGGTTCAGAATGTGAGGAAGGTGATGAAAGATAAGAGAGTTTATAAGAAGCCTGGCTCCAGTTGGGTCTAAACGGAGTAGAGATTAGCATAACAAGGACGAGGAAGAGAAGGCAAATATAGTGTTCTTGATTTTGCTACGAGCCTGGCAATGCGATAACAAAATTTTCGATTGAGTCATCATTCAGTAGAAAGTTTTTGTCACTTTTCGCCTCTCCTCGACATCCCACCCAAAGGATTACAGGTACTTAACGTTTCGAGTCTTTATTCACTATATTAGGCATTTTAGACCTCAATTTTACCTTGAACCAGTTACCTTCGACATCTTGGTGCCATACAACTACGTTGATAAGAGCTCTTGAGAGTCATGAACCTGTTAAGAGAAACTGCATCCATAGTCCTCAATCTATACGATAATTTACAAGTTAAACATTCTATACCATAAAATTATTGTATGAGCTAAGACGTATCAGATCTCATAAACTAAGAAAATTGTTGGTGGGAAGTTTGGATGTTGTGTTCATTCTGTTTGACTTGTACAAAAGATGATGCAGAAATTAGTATACATAGTCAACTAAGATCATTGGTGGTGAGATTTCTAGCCAAATTAGTGCACATTACAAGGATGTTTCCTAAAGGAAGTTATATCTTTGAGAATTTGACACATCTTGAAGTTTCAAACTGTGACAACTTAAGGTACTTATTCTCACCTTCAATGGCCAACTCACTTTTGGCTCTACAAACTTTGGGGGTTTTCAAGTGTGAAGCGATTGAAGAGATTATTGGAAGACAAGAAGAAGATGACATTTCGAATATTGAAATTGTGGAAGAAGGAATGAGTAGCAGAATCGTGGTTCCTAAATTGAGAGATCTAAATTCAGGGTGCTTTCCTCTCTGAACTATGAACTTGTGTTCCCTTCACTAGAGTCGTTGCAAATTGAAAAGTGCCCTGTGATGACGAAAATATGCTCAAGACAACTAGTAAGTGCACCAAAGCTTGATAAAGTATGGATAGAAGATGGACAATCCGTTGATATTTCAATTTTTTTCGATTCCCAAGGTATATATGTGTCTTCTCGATTCCCAATTTACATCATCTACCCTGTTGTGTACACTATAATGCACAATATTAACTAATAACAACTGATAAGTTAAACTCCTTTGTTTAGATATGAATGGATGACAAATTTGTCGATACTTTCAATATTGTTCAGGATGCAGGTATATACTTCCGACATCATCTAGTTGAATATATATGCTATAATTGCTTGTACATTATTAATTAACGTATGAATAATTGGAAAATTTATATGCTCTGTTCCTTAGGCTTTCAGCCATGAGCAGTGAAGATTTAGCAGACAAATTCAGGCGTTTTTTGCTCGCTATGCGACCTGCTCGTCCACCCTGATCCAATAATTTTCGGCGTGTTTGAATGGACTCAAGAGAACATTTTCAGAGGTAGGGGAAGCTGAGAAGAATTTGGGACATAGAGGAGATATCAACCTTTTCGCTGAGATTATTTGAGGATGCAAGAGGGTTGATGGGGACATATTCGAGATTTATTTTTATTGTTATTAGACCTTATCATATATATTTTCTATTTTTATTGTTATTGGGCTTGTAGTAGTGGGTTGACCCAAACCGTCACTTACCTAGGTTTTCACTATTTATATGATTTTTGCTTTGTAATTTAGTTAACGATTGATTGAGTAAAATTAAATTGGCGGATGCCACGTTTTCCCTTGCCTTCACGTTCTTTCTTCTCGGCTTCTTCCTTTCTTCTTCTTGCTTTCCTCCCATTGATTCTACATCAAGGGCTGGGAGAAATCAAGAACCTGCATAGTCATAATAATGTCGAGATGAACAAGAAGGCAGTAAAGAGTTCTAAAATCTATTGGTTGTAGGTAGACGACCAATCAGCAATGACTTAGCAGCGCGCCTTCATGAGGAGGATCCTTCACGAGTACGAGACAATGAACAAGGTTATAAACCTTCATTATAATGAAATGTGGTGTATTAAACAAAATTTATGTTATTTACCCAAATTAAAATTTTAAGATAGTTTTATAACCCATACTATGTTTTAGGACATAGCATAATAATATACAACTATAAACTACTTGAACTCTGCTACGAGTACAAGAATTTTTCACAAAACATATAGGATTTTGAAATGAAGGGAAATGATTGAAAGATTGGAGGAAGGAAAATACACACACAGACAGAATTGATGCAGTTCATGTACTTTTGGAATTTTTCAAACTACTATATCATTTTCAAAAGGGAACAATTCATGAATACATTCTGGAAAGCTTTGAATAATTGAGCCCATGCGTGCATGTATATTTTCCTCTCATTATTGACTCGAGATATACTCGAGATATACGTAGATGATATAAGCTACTTATACATTCATTTTTTACATCTTGATTAACATTCCATAATGTGTGAAAAAATGTGATAATTGATTTGAATAAGCATTGTTCAAATAAGTGACCAGATTGTATATCACATCGTGAAATAGCAGCAAAACTGTCAACACAGATGTAAGTATAACAAAACTGTACCTAGATATGTAAAAGGTAGATTTTTTTATTTTTAGCCCATGTTTGGTACACATTAAAATTTTCATTTTCATTTTTTTATTCATTTTCTACTACACANTATTTTACATTACATCAATAACTTTTCCTTCTTTTTCAACCACACATTCTCCATCAATTTATAAATCCAAAATACATTCTTCCAAAATAATATGGCTCAAACACATGCTTATTTTTTTCGTTTTTACCCTTTCTTGATATAATTATTATTTTGGACTGATCATACGCATTAATATGCATGTCAATTCATCGACAAGTCACAAGCATTAGCAATAAGAATTCAATGAGACAAAAGTCGATAATGACTAAGCTTTAATAATAATATCTCGTCGACTATACACCTCATGATGATTATTTTAGTAGATTCGACGACTAAATTCAATAAGAATTTTTGTGATTTGGTATATCTCAGCCAACCTCAATCATTTTTCTCATCCCTCATGATTTCGTCCAAGCAAGAAATGTTTCATGAATGGTTTCAGATGTTGCTTCACCTACCTCTGCCATGAAAGCTCCTCTACCAAATTCTACTCTGGCCTTTCTTGGGCAAAAAATTCTTTAGAGATTTTTGCTAGTTGAATTTCTAATGAGTTTTTCAGCAAGCAAGTATATGGCGGAACAAATACCCGAGGCTGTTTAAGCACGGGTCAAAACTCCAACTACGCTTCATAGGTACACACTTATAATTCTGCTTTTGATTCCTCGTCTTCTGATGAAATGTCCTGAGTTTGGAGAGGGGGAGGTGCTGCATGTTCTTGGGGTTCAACATTTTCACCTAAAATTTTAGCAGTGAATTGTCTAGCTTCTAAATCAAGATCCGGCCATTCTGCGACTATTCTTTTAGCTCCCTAAACATAGAAATGTGAACGAAAGATCAGCCATGATGACGGTTAAAAAAAAATGGATAGAATTTCATGAAATTAATTATCACCTGAAGCTTGGGTTCCTTTGTCATGGGATTGTTGCAGAGATCTATAGTCTTTGCCTTGGATTTTGTTGAGTTACCACACCAAGACTCACACCACAACCATTCTTGGGGAAGTGAGAAGATGGGTACCATGTGTTGAGCATAGTTTGGAAGATCCTGGGACATCCATGCATTACATTAAGGAAGAAACCAGAGAGAGCAGAAGAGGCAGAGCTAACGTGATTGTCAAACATTTCATTTACAGGATATTTTGGCAGAGGTTGATCAAGTGCAATGGAGAAAAATGCTTTATGTAATAAATTCCAACGTTATTAGGATTAAGGCCTCTGATTATACGCTAAAAAAGCATATCTGGCAAAAAAAGTGCCCCTAACCGGAATTACAGAATGGAATTATCTATTAGACATCTAAAAACTGTAAACTTTTTGTTCTTGAACACTTTATAACTAAGAAGCCTATACATAGCGAGGAACAAGAGGCAGAAATAAATTTCAGTTGTCCGCAATATAAGCTCAGAATTAAATAACTCACTTACCTGATCAAGATTTGAAAGACTGTTTGGATCTTTGCTCAAGTTTTCATAGAAAACTCTTAATTGATCCCCTGCTGCTGTTTCCCGGAATTTGACCAGATCAACAACATATAAAGCACTAAAGAAGCACACTTTGTTATCAGGCTACTGTTTTCTTCAATGAGAAATACCAACATTAGCGAAATATGCTCAACAAAAAGCTGCAGTTACCTAATATGATATGGTCTTCCTCGTAAATGGTCATTCCAGAAACCCTGTTCCAGAACGTTGAAATTTTTGTCAAATTTACATAAAATGGAGATAATGGTTAAATTAGTCAACTTAAGGTGTATCTACTTGTTTCCAAAATCTGTAGCCATCCATTTCTTTGTTGTTGTCGCAGAATGGAGTATAAGCAAGGGGCCGGCCTCTTAAATCCATGTCATAGAGTTCTCCCATGTCTGCTCTCACAATCTGGNTTTCTTTGTTGTTGTCGCAGAATGGAGTATAAGCAAGGGGCCGGCCTCTTAAATCCATGTCATAGAGTTCTCCCATGTCTGCTCTCACAATCTGGTCTGCATCAACAAATATAACCTGCAGGTGTTGAAATTATAACATTAGACATCCATAGTATACAACATTTAAGACAAAATGTGGATAAAGCAGCATAATGTTTCTATTCTTGAACAAAGTAAAATACCTTTTCCAAGGCAAGAGGAAAAATGACATCAAGAAACAGGATTTTATAAGCCCAAATGATTCGCTGCTTCTCTTTTTGTTTATGTAACCAAGTAGGCCACTTATAGGTAATTAATCCGAACTCAAAACCATATTCGCGAGCCATATGCGGGATTACATCCTGGAGAAAGCAACACTGACAATAAAAACAGATGACCTAAAAAACGCAAAATATGCTTATAAAATGGAACAGACCTTGAACTGAGGAGAGAGATAGTTCTTTATAAACCAAAACTTGACAGGCCGGTGCGTGTTCTTCAGAACACTTAAAATCATAATTTTTAGAAAACGCTCATACCTGCCGAACACAATTCATGAAGTGGTTAAAAAAGAAATTAGAAGTGCTCAGAAGTAACAGAAACACAAGAAGTCAAAGTTTCAAAGTTCAAAGTATAATTTACACTCTGGAAAAGAAAAACGAGAAATGGAAAATGTGGACAATTGTGACTTTATTCACGACAACACACTGAATCAGCATTTTTATCTAGTTAGTTGTTTACTGAACTTAGGAAATAAAGGACTCAAGGGAGGAAAATGATCAGTTAAAACCCTTGGCAAATCAAAATAAGTAATTTTAATTTCTCAAAGATTCAAGACCCATTAATTCAGTCATGTCTGACATTATTATAGGTCCATGCCACAGAATGAAAAAACTTAAAAGATATTAATTCTTGGAAAACGTTTCGTGAAGTTTAGAACAAATGGTGATTTGATGGAGGAAACTAGGAGAGGATTAGGACAGATAAGAAACTCACAAGTGTCCAGATGCAACAGAAAATATGTTAATAGTTTTCCCATGACGACCAACACTCCCAGTCTCCTAGAGAACATGACAGGAAGATGGTTAATTTCAAGCATAACTTTCTTTGAATTTCTACTAAATAACGAAATGTGAGTGCGCCAAGTAAATGTGAGTCCATCTCTCGAGTGCGTCTGTGCATGCATGATGAAGTATTGACGGCAAAAGAGTGATCACCATGGAAGTGCTTTCACCCTTCTTCGACTGGTCCTTCCCTCCAATAAATCCGGAAGCCCACTTCAGAAAATTGGAATTCCAGCCATTTTGAATCCCCTGGACATTTATTAGATAAAATACTCGTGCAAATAATGTAAAGTCAACGAGATAATCTCTTTCATATGGACTTTATGTACCGAGAAAAAAAAAATACAAAATTAAAAATTGAGCTTCTGTACCTTGTTAGTAGAATGATTATCATCGTCAGAAGGAACCAAGAGTTTCTCGTGTTCCTTGCCCTTCTTTTTCACCACTTCCATGTGAACTAATTTACCCCGCAAATCATTAATGGTAATACGCTTCGAAAAAGTTGTTTCCTGATTTCCATCAGCATTTTCTTTCATAACATAGAGCTCGGAACTTCTACCAGGAGCAAGCTGCAAGTACCAAACTCCAGGAAAAACCTTCATTTGCCAGTAACCTAGATTAGCCATGACAAGCGTGTCAACCATGTGCGGAGAACTTTTTGTTCCAAGGATCAATTGCAGGCCCCGCGGAGGTTCATGATCTTTCTCTGAGCAATGACCTGGTTATATTGCTCTCTGATTAGTTTTTTTTTTTAATGATCAGTTAATAGACAGCTGACGATTAATATCAACCATAATAATACCTGTAAGAACAAGAGCTTCCAGTTCAAACACTGCTTGCAATGTCCTGGTGTCAGCTAGGTTTTCAAGCAATATGTTGTCCAGGTCATGGCTGCACATTTAGCTCCAAAATAAGAAAGGAATGGACTCTCGTACGAGGAATCGTGCATGTGATCAATATAAAATTCTTACACAAGGCTGTATTGAATAAACATGAAATTCCACAAGAAACTTACACAGCAACAACAGGCTCAACAAGCCATGGCTCAGGAACATCAAGATTCATGGTAAGTGTCTTAGATAGTGGCATATTAGCAAAAAATGCTTTGGGACCATGCACTGTATGATCTGTACTGCTGAAGTCGTCCTGAAAAATGAAAAGAATAAGTACAAGAAGCCATGGATTCTAGAAAGGATTTTAAGCTCCAAAGAACTGCCGATACCATTGATGGGACTACATATCTGTAGTAATTCTTCAGTGGAAGATCAACCAGAGAACTCTGCCAGGAATACCAACATTAAATTTCAAATACAAGTCATAGGCTATAGCATTAAGATGGTTAGCTCGCCACATCTTTATATGAGCTTATTTAAAAAAAAAGTGCGGTAAATAGCCTGAAAATGATTGAGGGCGTGCAAAATGTACAGGGTATATGAAATAGCAAAACACATAACTATGCACTCCCAGCAAAGAAAATACTTACCATTGGATTGAGTACAAGTCTCATGCTTGGCTGAATGTACTTTGACAGAATCCGAAGAAGAGAAGATAACTTTTGACCAGAAGCACTCAAGGGATCAATAACAGCATCAATATGAATGCTCGAATGATCATTTTGCAGAACAACAGCGCTGTATATAGCATATAAGTAGAAGAAATTGTCACCATGTTGAAAACCTCTAAAAGAAGGAATGAAGTCACTAACAATAAACTGCAATCGTTAAAAAGATAAACACTAATTGACCCGACTTGCAGAAGAAAATAAAGAAGGTTAAGCACAAGGAGAAACACAGAAATGCAGCAGAGAAATTAGAAATTTAACCGCTTATATAAGATTCACTTTCAGGTAAAATCGTTGTCTTCTACAGGTAATCAGATATCATTACACCAAAAAGTATTTCAACATAAGAGTTAAGACAATTGTTTAATACAATTGCACTTCATTGTAGACTTCTGAATGGCTATGAGAACAGAATCAATATTTACACAGTTTTCTATACTTTAATTATCTGAGAACAAGAAGATAAATATTTAGAATGTTTATTTTGTATTTCTGGGGGAAAAAATAAAACTTATTTAACTAAGAAAGGATGGGTAAAGAAATAAGCAACTTAAAAGTAACATTAACTAGAGTAAGAGGTAAAAGTTCTAAAATGAGAATATAAACGCTATGAAAATCTCTAAATGGTGATAGTCTTTGCAAAAATAAACAATTAATTCATTGGTGTATGAATTTTTATCATAAAACATTTGCCATCACTCAACGTAATGCCTTAAATCTGTCTTCTCAAATTAGATGGGTGAGAGTTACTGTTAAAGAACAAGTGAAGCTAGAATGTAGGAAGTGGATCATGCAAATGCAATGGCAGAACTTAATCAACTGTTGCCTGTATGAAGCGTGCACGTTGACATGAAGGCATAAAAAAGAAGAAGACAAACAACATTGAATTTCTAAGAGAGAATAACAGGGGATATGGGGTAAAACAACTTGTCTATTTCAATGAAAATAGCAATACTGTCATCACAAAAGTAAAGAGTAGCCGTATTTGTGGTTGTGTGCTCGCGTCCATGTGTAGAAAGAGAGAGAAGACAAAATGTATAACTTACTTATTTATAAACATTTTTTACATATCCTCTATTTTATATTTTTTTATCAACATGTATTCATACAAACATGACAATTCGAGTAATGTAATAAAATATAACAGAAATTATCCTTTATCTATTTCTTATTCATATTTATTAACACATAAACAATATACCATATAATTAACTGGTTTGAATACATATATATAGAAGCTCGTATGTGTACAATATGTTCAACGTTCCTAATTATTCAGCCATTCATGGTTAACAGAAAAGTTGTGAACTACAATTGACTGCGAATAGTCATTTTAAGGGATACCACTTAGTTGTTATCAAACAAACTCGATTTAGGAAGCATAAGCCCCTGTTTGGCCCCATTTTCCAAAACTCATTTTTCCTCAAATTATTTTCATCCACACATTTTATGCGACTCGCAACTTTTAATAACTTCTCAACCACACATTTTATCAAATTTTATCAAAATCTATTAAAAATATGATTTTTAGCTAAACTGAACAGGGGAAATGTGTTCAATTTTTAACAATTGAATGTTCATATCAAGCTATAATCTTGTTCAGAAATTCACGTAAACCCTGCATTTAACTCGTAGCCATTATGTAAGATACAATTTTTCTGTGATTCACTAACAATGCCCTATCATCCATTTATCCCAACAAAATAGTGAAACCATTTTTAAATAGCAAGAATATCTGTACCTATATTCTGAGCTCAAAATTTCAAACCGAGCACTTTCAGAGCTTCGATCTCGTAGACTCACTGAAGATGAGATGGCCATCACAATGTCACTGATGAATTTGCTGCACAAAAGATAAAAAAAACATATATATCACACAAGTGTTGATAACATCAAGCAATCTGTCATAGAAAAACAAGCTGCAGAACAAAGAACAAATCCAATCATTGTGACATTCAACTATGAATTACACTCTAAACAATTGACAGTAATAAAATAAAGCAGCCTCAACTAGCATGTCATTGGCTATTGGAACTTCTACAGCATCTTTCTACAGGAGTCCCTGGCCTGGCCAACTCTTTTCTTCATACTCATTTCTTGTTCATTTAGAAAATGTTAATAACAGAATAGGCAATTTTTACTATTCCATTTGATATTTACTTTTGAAGTTTCTCATTTATCGTGTCTATTCTACAAACAATAATAGTTTCTTCTTTGTTTCTCAGTGACACACTCATCCACAAGGCGGAGAGCAGGGAACAATAAAGGACTACTTAGGAAAAGGAGTGAATGAATGAAGTAAAAGACGGCCCAAGAAACCCGCCTTGAGGCCCGCCTCACCGTGAGGCTCATGGAGTACGCCTCGAGGCGGTATTTTTGAGGCTAAAAATATGAGGCTTACGCCTTTAAATCTGAGGCTC
>CAIGRO010204901.1:0-10132 GCA_903798355.1 Fraxinus baroniana
AATAAATTTTAATAATTTAATATTAATAAAGTATTAAATAACACATAAATTTTGAAGTTCATAAATCTTGAAATATTTTTTCCAAATAATAAAAACACGATCTAAACTAAATTTAACAAGTCCTTATACGTAACTTGTGATAATAATTAATTAGCATCAAGTCACAACCAAACATAATCAAGTTGCAAAGAAGGGGATCACTAATCTCATGTTGACATTGTAATAAATATTTTGAAATCAACCTATCGAGTTCATGTTAGTTCTCACAATTCTTGACAAATACAATTTTGATCGTCTAAACACGATGACTATCATCAGTGATAATAAATAACATTACTCATTGATTATAGATAAACCACTTGCAAGTAAAAAGGCAACATAAGCACACGAACTTTAGAAAATACAATGATGCATCAACATCGGTCTATTGCAACATATCTTTTCAAACCAGAGTTCAAGTTTCAATGTCTCACAAAGTAAATTAACAAAAAGTAAAGCACAGTTACACTAGAATACAAGGATAGATGTATATCCAAATTTACGAATCTCTCAACTTAAATCATCTATAATGTCGACTGATTTGAGAAACTGACTGAAGCTGCTTCCAAACACCATATGCAAGAAACTCGGTCCCACATGGCCACCAGTCATTGCCCTTTGCACATTAGATTCAAACATCTTCGAGTTATCCCTCAACACTGCAGCCTCATCAAGATTGAGAGGGTCCTCATGATTTGGTTCCTGCACAAATACAAGTCTCCCTGTTAGAGGGTACAATTAAACTAAAATGAGCATAACAATAATCCATTTATTGGGAGGTGTCAAATAATTTGCAATCAAGAAATAACAATTTCATATGTGCAAATAACAGAGGATGGTAAATGACTCTGCTCGCCTATTCAAGAAACTACTCAAAAGTTTTCACTGTCTCCTTTCTTAAAGTATATCAACTATATTAAACAACAAGCAAACACTCGAACGTGAGAGCAATGGATCACCGACGATTAGCATTTTCTTTTGCACAAACAGATTAGTATTTGATCACCCAAATCTTGAGTTTTTTACTTTAGAAATTATCCCCCAGATTATGCAGCCAATTTTCATCAAACTGGAACTAATAGAAAGTGCAACCCAGCAGAGCAAGACATGAACACACCTTTTTGGCCTTCTCAACTGCTTCTTTACGTTTATCATTATCCGAACCCTATCCAATATGCCAAGATTTTTAACAGGATCAATACATTTAATTCTAGTTTAAGTTACTGAAACTAAATTTAGCATTGATCAAAAGAATAGGCTCACCAATTTGATCAAGACTTCATCATCGTTTTTCTTGTTGGACATGGGTTGCAAGGATTCAAGTTCCTTGTCCAAATTGACCATCCTTTCCTCAGATTTAAGAGCAAGCAGTGCCTTTCTCTTCTCTTCAAGTACTTTCTCATACTCCTCCAAAGTCATCTCTCGTCGCAGCGGCAGATCACAAATATTGTCAATATCTAAAAATCAATCAATTGGCTTCTCATACGAGTCTTCTGTGATTTGTCAATACAAATAACAGAAGACTCGTATGCAAACAATGAGTAGCCCCTTTGGAACAAAATGAATATATCATTGCTATTTTCATTGTTGCCAGACAAGACTAAATAATAGCATCTGTGACATTTTTTTTTGTCATCTGTGTGCCATGTGGAACCATGTAAAGTTATTGTGAAAATTCCCTTAACCTATAGCACTGCTGATTAGACAGTGGAAAAGACATACCTTCGAATTGACAATTACTGCCATTTAGCAATCAGTTTTCCATGTTATTCAAGATTTTAAGAATGTCGTAGGATGTTTTGAGCAGGCGAAAGAGCTCTCCATTGAAATTTTATTTTGCTCCTTCATAGGGTATATTTTTGTGTAAGCCATTTTTTCTTCAGCTCTTTGTTGAGATTTCTGATACTAAACATTTATTTTTACTATGCTCATGACAGGTATGGAGGACATTTCACCACTATATTTCTTCATGAAGCAAGTCATGCAAGTGCTTGTGAGCTCACTTGTGGTGAGGTTCTTTCTCCATATTGTTCCTTTGCATGGAGGTAGAACCTCAATTCAATATATTGGAGTCGAAAGAGAACTGTAGGATAAAGGTAGCTAGCATGCTTCTACACATAAAAAGAATGTTAAATCAAAACTTGGGCAATGTTTTACAAATTAAGTAAGAATTCTTGTAATTTTGCAATGTCAGGCTAGAAATCTTGTTAATAAGGTATTGATGAACCCTTGTTATGAAACTTTTAATAAATATTCAATAATTTGACGTCCAATATGTGTTTATTTTTAGATGTTTGTTATTGTGCTTAATGTTTTTTTTCCAATTAATTGGCCATTAATTGGAGTGATTTGTGAATTTTATTGTTCTCAAGAGAGAATAGGATAGATAGCAGCAACCATTGTAAAATCTGATAACGGATAGAGATACACTGTTATATTGCATGAAATCTATAGATGTTCTAACGTTTTGAATGCATACTTTCATATTCGCATTTTTCATAGAAATACAAGAAGGTCACACGAGAGGATAGATTGATAAAAAGAATGTTAAATCAAAACTGGGGCAATGTTTTACAAATTAAGTATGAATTCTGGTAATTTTGCAATGTTAGGCTAGAAATCTTGTTAATAAGGGTATTGATGAACCCTTGTTATGAAACTTTTAATAAATATTCAATAATTTGACGTCCAATATGTGTTTATTTTTAGATGTTTGTTATTGTGCTTAATGTTTTTTTTCCAATTAATTGGCCATTAATTGGAGTGATTTGTGAATTTTATTGTTCTCAAGAGAGAATAGGATAGATAGCAGAACGTTATAAGAACCATTGTAAAGTCTGATAACGGATAGAGATACACTGTTATATTGCATGAAATCTATAGATGTTCTAACGTTTTGAATGCATACTTTCATATTCGCATTTTTCATAGAAATACAAGAAGGTCACACGAGAGGATAGATTGATATCGATAGATGCTTTTAAGTTATTTGAAAACATTCATCAACAAGAATATGCACATATTGACATTTTATTAATTTGAATTATAAGGGAAATTCTAGGTCTTAGTAACCATCAATTTAATTTGACAAAAACCTTAGAAATTGCTCATAATTGTTAGTTTAATTAGATAAATTAGTATTAAACCATTCAAATAACTTTGGCTATTCGACTAGAGTTGAAATTAATTGATCGTTGATTAAGTATATATTCCTCCTGAGAATGATTATACTCTACTTTATTACTCGTTCGTGATATGCTATACTTGAGAAAAAAATCAAACGATCATGTGGTTGAAAATAGAAGAGATAAAAATTCATTTTTAAAAAAAAAAAAGAAGAAGAAGAAGAGCCCAAACAAGGATTAAAGTATCTATTTAAATATAAACCCAAAAATTGCATCTCTTCCCTTCTCCTGTTTTCTGAGAAACATACCATAGCCGATTTCTTTAGGTGTGGAAAAGAATTTTGATTTCATATCCGTAATCGAAGACCTATACTGTAGCCAATTTCTTTAGGTGTGTAAAGATATTTTCATTCAATAATAGTAACCAGAACATGTGATCGCTAAAATTTACTTATCGCATTAGTACTCTATCCAGGAGTAATACTAGAGATATCTCAAAAAATGTCTAATCAATTCAGAGTTCTTCACAACATCATGCAATGTCACGCCTAAGAAAATCTCGAAGTGTGTCCCAATCGTGAATCTACTCTGGATACTCCACCCGTCGTGGGAAAGCCACGATTCTACAAATGGGACAACGATTTCTTTCACAAAGCGCTTGTGTGATGCAATTGACATGAAACTCATGTTCGCAATAGTACAACGGTTTCTCCAGTCTTAAACTCCTCCTATTTATCCAATCATTATATTAGATAATGAACAACCAAATCTCTAAAAATTAACGAAAAGTGTATAAAAATAGTCAAAATATATAAAGCTAACCCTGCATACCATGCAAATAGTACATGTCAAAACTTCATCTTCTACTCAAGTTCATCCACTCTAATTTTTGGAAACCTTAGAATTATCTCATATCCTAACTGTGTTCCCGCTGCTAATCTATCATCGAGTTGATAGCTATTGTTAATTTGTTACNATTAACGAAAAGTGTATAAAAATAGTCAAAATATATAAAGCTAACCCTGCATACCATGCAAATAGTACATGTCAAAACTTCATCTTCTACTCAAGTTCATCCACTCTAATTTTTGGAAACCTTAGAATTATCTCATATCCTAACTGTGTTCCCGCTGCTAATCTATCATCGAGTTGATAGCTATTGTTAATTTGTTACAAATGCGTATTATGCTTTCAAACTCAAGGCAATGTTCCTCTTCTCATTTTCTCCTCAAAGAACGCATTAAGATCCTACAAAACGACGTGTCTCTTCTGCTACTGATTACATTCTCAAGATTGCATTCGATAGAAAATCCATAAAGATTGAGAACTGGCCAAAATGTCAATTGATGCCTACTTAGATGCGGGAGAAGAGGCAAGGTTCTATTGTCGTTGTGATTATATAATAAGAATTGGTTATTTAGGGGTTAATAAGAATTTATTTTTTGGTTCAACGGGGCCGTAAAAGATTCTTAATGGCAAAAATGATGGATTTCAGTATATTAAGACTTGAGAACTACATTAGAAGGTTGCACCTTGAGCCCGAAGATAACTATTGTCAATTTCTTGCAAAACTCATGGTGCAACCTTCTAATATAGTTCTTAAGTCTTAACATACTGTACGCCATCATTTTTGCTACTAAAAATCTTTCACGGCCCTATGGAACCAAAAAATAAATTCTTATTAATCCCTAAATAACCAATTCTTATTATATAATCACAGGGACAAAAGAATTTTGTCTTTTCTCCAACAGCTAAGTAGACATCAATTGACATTTTGGTCCGTTCTCTATCTATGCGAATTTTCTATTGAATGCAACCTTAAGAATGTAATCAGTAGCAGAAAGACACGTTATTTTATAGGACCTTAATGCGTTCCTTGAGAAGAAAATGAGACAAGAATAACGTCGCCTTGAGTTTGAAAGTATAAAACACATTTTGCAACAAATTGACTATAGCTATTAACTCGATGATAGGTTAGCAACGGGAACACAGTTAGGATAAGAGATAATTCTAAGGTTCCTAAAAACTAGAGTGGATGAACTTGAGCCCGAAGATGAAGCTTTGGCATGTACTATTTGCATGATATGCAAGATTAACTTTATATATTTTGACTATTTTTATACACATTTCGTTAATATTTAATTTTAAGAGATTTGGTTGTTCATTATCTAATTTAATGATTGGAATGGATAAACAGGAGGAGTTTAAAACTAGATAAACTATTGCTCAATTGTACTATTACGAAATGAGATTCATGTCAATTGCATTACACAAGCGCTTTTTGAAAGAAATCGTTGTCCCATTTGTAGAACTGTGGCTTTCCCAAGACAGGTGGTGTATCCGAAGTGGATTCACGATTGGGGCAAACTTCGAGATTTTCTTAGGCGTGACATTGTCTAATGTTGTGAAGAGGAATTGATTACGCATTTTTAAGATCTCTAGCATCACTCCTAGATGAAATACTAATATGGTAAGTAAATTTTAGGGATCAAGTGTTCTGGTTACTATTTTCGAAATTTCAAACTTCCATGTTCTGTATCAGTTGTTCATCAATAAAACTATAGGTGATGCCACTGTCGATGAGGATAGATATTTTCACCTGCCCGGTATTCTAATAGTTTTAGGTTTGAGGCTCCCAGAAGGAGCATTAATGGAAATCTCCTATTTTCCTCCTCTTCCTCATCTTCACCAGTATATGATATACCTTTCCCTTCTCCTGCCGATTCCATCACTTCTTAATCTAGCCCCTGTTTGACAGCCCTTTTTTCATTCTAATTCTCATTTTTTCTTTTTCTTCCTTTCAACTACACATTCTTCAAATAAAATAATATTACACACAAGTCTAAAATTTTTCATCACTTTTCCACCACACATTCTTTCGTCAATCACTATTTCAAAAATTCCCTTCTTTGGGTGTGTTTGAGCCCCTTTAATTTTGAAAAATGTATTATGAAATAGTAAATTGATGGAGAATGTGTGGTTAAAAATGAAAAAAAAAAAAAAAGCTTTCGATTTGCGTGTAATATTATTTTAATGAATAATATGTGGTTGAAAATGAATAATGTAGAAAAAAGAATGTGATAGAATGTAAAATAATGGGTGACAAACAGGGGCTTATTAAAATGAGATTCAAACACAAGCCTATTAGCATAAAGTTCAACATCTAAAGCATAATCCTAAACTCCTCTTTGTCTGAATGTCAGTAGGGGTGATAGTTTTGAACTTCAATGGGTAGTTAGGTAGGTATTTGGGAGTATTTTCAGGAGCTTTTTGAGGGATGTTGGAGGTTATGTTCAAGGCTGTAATGGTGTTTTCTTGCAATAGAGCTATCTCAAATGGTTGGGATTCGGAGTTTGGCCTCACAATTTTAACTATGGATTTAATCTCTTTCTTCAATCTACTGGTGAATATAGAAATATAATATGATTCCAGAAGGTGGGGCAATGAAAGCATAACCTGGGATTTCAGATCATCAAACAGTTCGTGGTATTCAGCTACACTTCCCTTTTGTCTAATTGCTGAAAACTTCTCTGACTTCCTCTGCTGTAGATTCAACAAACCACCTGCAGATCTCAGTTGAGAACAAACTCTAGTCAGCCATAGGATTGCTGCAGGAATTCCAGGTATTCTAGCTATGGCCATGAAATTACAAAAGAAAATGAATCACGAAATTACAAAAGAAAATGAATCACAGAATTTAGCTCATGTGCAACAAGAAGTATGTCTAACTATCACATATACATTCAGGCAAACATTACATGTACACAGAAAAAATAGTTTATCAGCCTGTAAAACACAATTACTTTCATCGTGCTTTCCCATTTGAATGGACCATTTTAAGAAATAGCATGTCAATGGGTATATAACTCTATAGGCAGATAATCATGTAATGCTCTTGAGGACCCATTTATCAGTTATAAACTTTCTTCAATTTTAGGGGGAAAAAATCAATGGGATACTACTAATTGATTGTTGAATGATCAAGTGTGAATGATTCTCATTATCTCAACACATCTCATGTAAGAAAATTGATTTCCTGATTTATCTCCCACTTCTCATATTTCTCTTTTAGCTCATCTACCATGCTTATAAACTATTGAAATGAATAATTGAATTATGAGTTCACTGAAGATTTGATAGGAAAACGAGAAATAACCATATGAAATATGATAAAAGCTGCAAATCATTATTCTGGAAGACCAAATATACTTGTCAGACAAGACTTATAATGTGACATTGGAAAATATTATTCTACAAGTTTCATCATTTAACTTGCAAAAGAACTACTTGTCGCAAAATGAAAAGCCGATACAACCATTACTTGTTGAGTTTTAGAGCAGTATTCAATATAGTAAGCAGCATCAATTTGTTTAGAAGTTATACACAGTCACACACAAATCGGTTATTCTAAAAAACAAAAAAGGAGAGAGAGAGAGAGAGATCTAGCAGTAACCAATGATGAGAAGAAATTAGAATCCAAAATTATGCCCCCGTTTGACACCCATTAATTTTTCATTCTCATTTTCATTCTTCATTTCAACCACACATTCTCCAAATAAAATAATATTACACACAAATCAAAAAAAAATCATTACTTTTCCACCACACATTCTCACGTCAATCACTATTCCAAAAATTTTCTTTTCTTCAAAATGGGTTTCAAACAGGGGCTATATATTCAGAAATTGAAATCTAAAAATCCCCTGTTCAAAAGTCACGCCCAAATTCTTGATACACCCTTCAAAATAAATACTCCAGAATCCAGATGCACTACTATGATCATTGACCATTCCACAGTTTATATCAAGAATACTCTGCAGCGGAGTTTTCGATTAAGAGAGAAAAATAGCTCAGGCAAAAAATTACCAGTGACAGCCAGTAGCAATATAATCCTTTCCACAAAATTTAACCTCTGACTCTTTCCCTTTTTCTAAATTCACAACGGAAGAAGTGCGCTAAAATCGGAGGAATGGAATTGAAAGTGAAACCCTAGGAAGTCAAAAGTTTGGACTTTGGAGAGGAGGAGATAGAGAATGGAGAATTCAGACATTGTTTCAATTTGGCAGTTTGTGGTAAAATCATTGATATAAAATAAAAAGGGGAACTTACAAAAATACCCTTAATTTAAGGGTCTTTTCAAAAATTATATGAAACATATTTTGAAAGTAAAAAATACTGTATAAAATTAATCGTCACTTTTTTTCAATAGTAAAAGTGACACAATAAAAAAAGTGACCCACTATCACTTTTTAAAGTTAAATGTCACTTTTTTTTATTAAAAAAATGACATACAATATCACTTTTATTAAAAAAATGATGTTTATCACTCAAAAAAGTAATAGAAATTTCAAAGAATTGACAAAAAAAAGCAACAAACATTAAAAAAGTGATAAAAAGTGAAACACTAAAAAAGTGACAAATTCAAAAAAGTGATGAATACTAAAAAAAAGTGACAAATTGGCAATTTTCATATTGGTGTAACACGATTGAGTTAGTATTTGCCCGGTTGAGGGGTTGAGGCATGGCAAAATACCTTATGCAATATGGTTATTGTAACTGAATTCTCAAATAAGTAATTCTACAATCAATTATCTCTGCCATTATAGAATCCGAATCAATAATAGGATTCTAAATTTCATTTTGGATAGATCATTCGTAAAATTATTTATGACAACATATTTTAACTATAAATTACTAAAAAAACATTTCTATAAAACAAAATTCAATAATCAAATAATTTGATGGAAGAAATTAATGTATCTCCTTGGTGGATGTCTTAACAACAACTCTTTGTCTTTCAATCCTCTTTTTCATATCCCTCTTCACTTTCTCCAATACTTAGTCGTCATCGTCCACCTCCAGAATAGACACATTGGCATCAAAATAGCCTTTAACAGCTAAGGTTAGCACACATATGGAACTTATACTAATGCAAAAGCTTCACTTGGAAAGAATTGCAGGAGAAAGAGAGGCCACATTGCTCATCTCAAGATTCTACACATTGTAATTTCTTTCAATGTCAAGAACAACCAATAAAAATAATTCCCAATCAACTCCTCTTATTACAGTCGATAAACAAAAATCTATGGCTCCCACAAACATACAAAATGAAAAATAGCTACGCTAACCACATTGAACATGGGCCAAACAATAGCTCAAAAATACAACACGATAACCCAGTTGACTCGCCTCAAGCAAATCCCAATATTTTAATCACCGGGTTTCATCCTCGAGGTTGAGAAAATCAGCAGTCAAATCATCGTAAAGTTTCTTAAATTTCGCAACTAGGGCTTCCTTTCCTTCAACTAGATCCTCAAATTTCTGAAATCCGGTTCCTTGATGACTGAAAATGGAATAATCAATAAAACAATGGTTTTTCATCAACAATTATTTTCCTCTTCAACCCACATTCTCCGTAGAATTTGGAGTCAAATTTTTTTTATTTTCGGATTAGGGATCAGGTGAGAGAGTTGCAATTGGCGATTTGGGGCTTTTAAGGCTCAATGTTTAAGAGGTCCTCAAAAAGGAGACGGAAGAAGATGGGAGAGTTGCGAGGACGACAGAGATGAGGGTTCTAAAATGAGATGTGGGAGAGAGAGATGAGGCTCTGTAATGAATAACGTGGGAGAGGGTTGAGGTTTGGGGGTTTTATCAAGGACGTAAATAATGGAAGCAATCAGCATTTTGGGGCCCTAGGCCCAACTCACAATCTTGAGCCCCTTGCCTAGGTGGATTAGGCCTAGGGCCGGACCTGGCAGAGAGGTCACGGTAACTAATCCTAGATGATCAGCTAAGTAGTACCTATCCTAACGAATGTCCATTGATTCAAACAATTGTTAGTTTTAGGGGTGTCCGTGGGTCGGTTCGGTTCGGTTCGGTTCTGCTCGGTTTCAGAATTTTCGGGTATTTAATAAATGGACCCGTCGGGTCCAAATATAATTATGGAACCGTTCGGGTTCGGTTCCGTT
>CAIGRO010204906.1:0-12476 GCA_903798355.1 Fraxinus baroniana
TAATCACATCAAAATATACCCCATGTAATCATCTGCTGGTGATCTGAAAGCTATAAAGTCATATGCACATAAACTGTCTGATCAACACTTTTGTACACGGTCGTAGCCCCTTAGTGCACAAAGTGGAAATAACATAATCATCCTTATACATGACTATAGACCCTAAGTGCATAATAGGTACCCTTACACAAGGCCGTAATCCCTCAGTGGATAAGAGTTACCTTTACACACAGCTCTAGCCTCTCAGTGTATAGGAGTCAAATACATGGCTCTAGTACACAACTGTAGCCCCTCAGCGCACTAGAGTAAGATAACTACATCGGGTATTTTCTGATGGTTTCAAAATATCATGCTTATTTACTAATTTCTCGAAAATAAGACATTTTATGTAACTAATATGCTTCTCTAAAAATTGGGAATCATTTCAACATTCATATGAAGTAAACATGATTATAAGTTTATAAGTTAAAAAATTTATTTTTGGAAAAGTAAGTTATCCACTCACAAATATAGGCTGGACAAATGGGGCTGGTATGCTGCTCCCACATCTAGATCCCCTCATAAAATAATCACACCCAAACCACTTCAATTTCATCCATATCAAGTTACAAGGGATTTCTCAATAATAAACCATACTCAACATGAAGATGATATATATATATAAGCAATAAGCTGATACTTAATATTTCCATCTCATTTGGCTAACTTAAACATAAATTCACTTAATTTTCGAATCACTCTACTTTCCTAACTTGTTAATAATAACTTTTCGTGGCTGCCCTGTGAGATTCAACAAGATTTTCATGTCAATAATCATCCACATTCCTCATTTCTACTTTCTTTTAACTAAATACATAAATCTTATAAAAAACCCCTTTCTTATAATCTCAATATTCATCCAAACTAAGAACTCAAACATAAGATAAGTTATTTTCAACAAATCTAACTTAATATCATGTAACAATCACAAAAAAAAAAAAAATAACAAGAATGCCAAAATTTCCCAAATTTTCAGAGTAAGCGACACATATCAAAACCCTAATATCCAAATATCATTTCTTCCAACCCACTAGAATAAATAGCTCAAAATGTTAAAATAAACAGCTTCCTTATCGTATTTTTCAAGTATAAGCTATGAATTGAAAGCCCTAAAATTTTAGCACAAAACTCAACCAAAATGTATTTCAAATTTACCACAAAACCATAGAAAACAGAATCAATATCTTTAATTCAAATAGATATCAGCAACCTTGTCTTCATGAAGCTCGGCAATATTTTCTGTTCTTAATAGAAGTTCAAAGAAAATTGAAAACAAAGCAACATGTGACCCATCAAATAATTCAGATATTATCAGTTTTCCATACTTGATATTTGTAAGTTAACATATAAGATTTCAATCCTCAGTGATATTAAAAATCTTCTCTAAAAGGAAAAAAGAAAATGCATAATTATATACAAACCACTTGAATTGGGATGTAAATGTGATATTGAAGAAATCCCTAAAATAAAGATTTATACATGATCAGATTCACATGCAAAATTACCAAATGTAGCAATTTCACTAAAATCCCAACTTTCCTTATCATCAACAAAAATGCATTAGTCTATATAACTTGGTTACGATCATCAGAATCTGATTCTCTTTCACACATTTTCATTTGCAACATTTGGCGAGGTCTATATCTGATGTTATGTGTAGTGGGGGCCACATGACGTTCGTCGAACTGTCATCGACGGTCGAAATTGTTAATTACATCTGCCTTTGTAACATTGCTAAGATCAATACAATCTCAATTTTATCACACGCCAATTCCATTTAATGCATTTCACCAGCATTTACCAAAGCCAACCATGGTTAATGAGAGTGGGAGACATATGATGTACATTTGAGTTGTTATCACTTAATTCAGTCTCAATATTTTTCGTGCTAGAATCTGTCTAGTGTAAGGACCCACAATATGTGCATTAAAGCTATCATGACCAAAGCATCCCATGAGACACGAGATGTCATCACCTAATTCAGCTCTCAGTTTTAATGGAAGAGAAATTTTGTGGTGCGTCACGTGTGCGGGATCAATTAGCAGCGTATGGTTGGAAAAATAAATCAAAATGTCAAAGGATTTTTTTACTCTCAATTTTGAGGATTTTTCAGATAATATTGGTATCAGATGACTGAGAGAAACTAAATAAAAATACTAGACATGGTACACTAATAGCTAATAGTGAGTAGTCAGATTCTTCTTCCATATTTAGGCATCTCCTTACTTAAATATCGAATTCGATAAACTATCATGTTCACTTGCATAAACAATTCAGACACTTTCCAAATTGTACTTTAGATTTCCAGAAAAGTTCAATCGATATCCATATTATGTGCTGTTAATGGGTTTCTTCTTCTTTTGCATTGTAGCAATTCAGTCCATCTACATGCCTATTTTTTTGGCTTCTTAGAAAGTGAGGGAACATAACTTGTGTCGGAGGCAATTTTATTCTTTTGTAGTGCCTTATGATTAACCTCCATAGCTACTGAATCTTCATGCCCTCTCTTGAGACTCTTCGAAATTCACTGGACCAACTATGCAGCATAAATAGCTATAGTAACTGAGGTTGTCCCACTTCCAAAATCCCCGGATGTGGCAAATGTGCCGGCATGTTAATCAAAATCGATAATGTAGAATATAAAATAATAGGACTTACCCGAATCCATTGTCTAAATCTTTTATTCTGTAGAGAGTATGATCAACCTGACAACTTTACCTCAAGAGTATCTCACGATATTAGAGGTACAAAAATAATTGTTGTAGTTATGAATCCTAAAGTCTCTCATTACTTTTATAGGCATTCTACCATCAAGAAAACCAAAAGACTTCTAACAGTATTTCATTATGAAGGAAACCAGAAAGACTTTTAATTTAATTCTAATTCTTAATAATAATTAGATTAGTAATGATCCATAACCATTTAATTAGGCGTTATAGGATGTGTGGGCCACTAAATAGAATATTAATAATTTTAATAATATTCTTACATTCTTCCACTTGGCCCATACACAAAAAAATAAAATAAAAATAATAATAATAATAAATCAATATGTTCATTTTTATATTTTACAGTTTATTTTAAAACGACTAATATAGGTCATGACAATAAAATCATATATGTGCGCACTTTAGAAAATCATTCCAATCTAATATATTTCACATGAGTTCCATTATATTATTGTTAAATTGGCTACCAAAGGGAGTCATGAAGGTCATATGTCATCCATTAACAAAATTCCTTCCATAAACCACAACACTAGTTAATTTATTCAACATGATCTTTAATAGGGTTTTTAAAGCTAATATCATAATGTCTTGGGATCGCATTGACAGTTTCTTTTTATCATTCATCCACATATTCAATGTACATATAAATGGAAAAAAAAACCCGAAATAATCATAATTGAACATCCATATATGTCCAAAAGAAAACATTCAATACAACAACGTTCACTAACATGTTCAAATCATTGAGAAATATATAAGACCCATACTTTCAACATTTTCTTTAAATTTTTTTCCAGCCATTCCTTTCGTCAAAGGATCAACTACCATGAGCGAAGTCTCAATGTGTTTTATGGAAACTGTTCATTTCGGTACTTCTTCCTTAACATGAAGGTATTTGTACTCCATGTATTTCACACCATTAGAACACCTACCATTGTTGGAGAAAAAGACTGCAGAGGAATTATTACAATGGCTATAAAGTCGACAACTTTAAGTCTTAAGATAAAGTTCCTCAATCATGAACCATGCATTGTGGCTTCAAATCACACCACCAGCTCAGTCTCCGTAGTACATGAAGCAGTGATGAAATGCTTCATTATTTTCCAGGAAATAGCTCCCCCATCTAGTAAGAACACATTTGTGAGTTAACATTCAAGATTCCAATCTTCAGTGATATAAAAAATTTTCCCTAAAAGAAAATGAAAACGCATAATTACATACAAACCACTTAAATTGGGATGTAAATGTGATATTGAAGAAATTCCTAAAATAAAGATTTATACATGATCATATTCACATGGAAAATTACCAAATGTAGCAATTTCACTAAAATCCTTACTTCTCTTATCATCAACAAAAATGCATTTGTCTATATAACTTGGTTATGATCGACATAATCTGATTCTCTTCTGCACATTTTCATTTTCAACATTTGGCGAGGTCTATATCTGATGTTATGCGTAGTGGGGGCCACATGACATTCGTCTGAGCTGTCATCGACAGTCGAAATTGTTAATTACATCTACCTTTGTATCATTGCTAAGATCAATACAATCTCAATTTTATCACACTACAATTCGATTTAATACATTTCACCAGCATTTACCAAAGCCAACCATGGTTAATGAGAGTGGTAGACATATGATGCGCATTTGAGTTGTTATTACCCAATTCAGTCTTAATATTTTTCGTGCCTGAATTTGTCTAGTGTAAGGACCCACAATATGTGCATTTAAGCTATCATCACTAAAGCATCCCGCGAGACACAAGATGTCATCACCGAATTCATCCCTCAGTTTAATGGAAGTGAAATTTTGTGGTGTGTCACGTGTGTGTGATCAATTAGCAGTGTGTGGCTAGAAAAATAAATCTAAAGCATTATGTTTCTATAAATTAGATGTCAAAGGATTTTTTACTTTCAATTTGGAGGATTTTTCAGATAATATTGGTATTAGATGAGTGAGAGAAACAAAATAAAAATACCAGTCATGGTACACTAATAGCTCATAGTGAATAATCGAATTCTTCCTCTGTATTTAGGCATCTCCTTACCCTAATATCGAATTCAGTAGACTATCATGTTCACTTGCAGAAACAACTTAGGCAGTTTTCAAATTGTAATTTAGATTTTAAGGAAAGTTCAATCGACATCCATATTATGCGTTGTTAATGGGTTCATTTTTTGCATCGTAACAGTTTTGTCCATTTACATGCCTATTTTTTTGGCTTCTCAGAAAGTAAAGGAACATCAGTTGTGTCGGGGACAATGTTATTATTTTGTATTGCCTCCTCATTCACTGCCATAGCTACAATATCTTCATATCCTCTCTTGAGACTCTTCGGAACTGACTAGACCAGTTATGTAGCATAATTAGCTATGGTAACTGAAACTGTCTCGCTGCCAAAACCTCCGGATGTGGCAAATGTTCATGGCTTCTAATTATGGAAGGGAAAACAACCAGGTGAACAATGAGTTCTTTCAGATTGGCAAGTAGGCTTCTACATTGCGAAAAAAAAGAGCCTCCCAACGATAGATGCAAAGAAGATTCTGGTTGAGATAAATCTTCGGGTACTCATTGCATTTTACAACTATTGCCCTACGTCCAAAATGTTTAAGGTCCTGATGGAGGATAGGGACCGAATGAGGATTGCTTGCAGGAGTGTGCTTTCCGTGAAGACTAGCGAAGCTGGGGGCATGGTTGCCGTAGAACCCTATGAATCACGAATCCATGACTTTTGCTTAATGTATGCATGCATTAATGTGCCCACTGTAAGATATGAAAATAAAATGTAAAGATCTTGGATTATCATGTTAATCAAAATCAATAATGTGGAATATAAAATAATAGGACTTACCCGAATCCATTGTCTAAATCTTTTATTCTGTAGAGAGTAGGATCATCCTAACAACTTTACCTCAATAGTATCTCATGATATTAGAGGTACAAAAATAATTGTTGTAGTTATGAACCTTAAAGTCTCTCATTGCTTTTATAGGCATGCTACCATCAAGAAACCAAAAGACTTCTAACAGTATTTCATTATGAAGGAAACCAGAAAGACTTTTAATTCAATTCTAATTCATAATAATAATTAGATTAGTAATGACTCATAACCATTTAATTAGGCGTTATAGGATGTGTGGGCCACTAAATAGAATAGTAATAATTTAAATAATATTCTTACATTCTTCCACTTGGCCTATGCACCAAAAAAAAAAAAACAATAGGTTCATTTTTATATTTTACATTTTATTTTAAAACGACTAATATAGGTCATGACAATAAAATCATATATGTGCGCACTTTAGAAAATCTTCCCAATCTAATATATTTCACATGTGTTCCATTATATTAATGTAAAATTGGCTACCAAAGCGAGCCATGGAGGTCATATGTTATCCATTAACAAAATTCCTTCCATGTACCACAACACTAATTACTTTATTCAACATGATCTTTAATAGGGTTTTTAAAGCTAATAACATAATGCCTTGGGATCGCATTGACAATTTCTTTTCATCATTCATCCACACATTCAATTTACATATAAATGGAAAAAAAGAAAACATAAATAATCATAATTGAACATCCATATATGTCCAAAAGAAAACATTCAATACAACAATGATCACTAACATGTTCAAATCATGGAGAAATACATAAGACCTATACTTCCAACATGTTTTTTAAATTTCTTTCCAGCCATTCCTTTCGTTAAAGGATCAGCTACCATTAGCGAAGTCTCAATGTGTTTTATGGACACTGTTCATTTCGGTACTTCTTCCTTGACACTAAGGTATTTAAACTCCATGTGTTTCGTACCATTAGAATACCTACCATTGTTGGAGAAAAAGATTGCAGAGGAATTATTACAATGGCTATAAAGTCGACAACTATAAGTTTTAAGATAAAGTTTCTCAATCATGAACCATGCATTGTGGCTTCAAAGCACACCATAAGCTCAGTCTCCGTAGTAGATGAAGCAGTGATGGATTGCTTCATTCTTTTCTAGGAAATAGCTCCCCCATCTAGTAAGAACACATTTGTGAGTTAGCAAATAAGATTCCAATCCTTAGTGATATCAAAATTTTTCCCTAAAAGGAAAAAGAAAACGCATAGTTATATACAAACCACTTGGATTGGGATGTAAATGTGATATTGAAGAAATCCCTAATATAAAGATTTATACATGATCAAATTCACATGCAAAATTATCAAATGTTGCAATTTCACTAACACCCTGACTTCCCTTATCATCAACAAAAATGCATTAGTCTATATAACTTGGTTACGATCATCAGAATCTGATTCTCTTTTGATCATGTTCATTTGCAACGTTTGGCGAGGTCTATACCTGATGTTATGCATAGAGGGGGCCACATGACGTTCGTTTGAGCTGTCATCGACGGTTGAAATTGTTAATTACATATGCTTTTGTATCATTGCCAAGATCAATACAATCTCCATTTTATCACACGCCAATTCCATTTAATACATTTCACCAGCATTTACCAAAGCCAACCTGGTTAATGAGAGTGGGAGACATATGGTGCGCATTGGAGTTGTTATCACCCAAAATCAGTCTCAATATTTTTCGTGCTAGAATCTGTTTGGTGTAAGGACCCACAACATGTGCATTAAGCTATCATGATTAAAGTATCCCACGAGACACGAGATGTCATCACCGAATTCATCTCTTAGTTTAATGGAAGCGAATTTTTATGGTGTGTCACGTGTGTGGGATCAATTAGCAATTTATGGCTGGAAAAGTATTATGTTTCTATAAATTAGATGTCAAAGGATTTTTTTACTCTCAATTTGGAGGATTTTTCAGATAATATTGGTATTAGATGATTGAGAGAAACAAAATTAAAATACCAGACATGGTACAAGCTGATAGTGAGTAGTCGATTCTTCTTCTATATTTAGGCATTTCCTTACTTAAATATCGAATTCGATAAACTATCATGTTCACTTGCAGAAACAACTCAGGCACTTTCCAAATTGTACTTTAGATTTCAAGAAAAGTTCAATCGACATCCATATTATGCGTTGTTTTGGGTTCTTTATTTTGCATCGTAACAGTTCTGTCCATCTACATGCCTATTTTTTTGGCTTCTCAGAAAGTGAAGGGACATCAATTGTGTCGGGGCAATGTTATTATTTTGTAGTGCCTCCTCATTCACCGCCATAGCTACTAAATGTTATTATGTTGCTAAAATAATAGGACTTACCCGAATCCATTGTCTAAATCTTTTATTCTGTAAAGAGTACGATCATCCTAACAACTTTACCTCAAGAGTATCTCACGATATTAGAGATACAAAAATAATTGTTGTAGTTATGAACCCTAAAGTCTCTCATTACTTTTATAAGCATTCTACCATCAAGGAAACCAAAAAACTTCTAACAGCATTTCATAATGAAAGGAAACCAATAAGACTTTTAATTCAATTCTAATTCTTAATAATAATTAGATTAGTAATGATCCATAACCATTTAATTAGGTGTTATAGGATGTGTGGGACACTAAATAGAATATTAATAATTTTAATAATATTCTTACATTCTTCCACTTGGCCCATACACAAAAAAAAAAAAAATTATATATATATATATATGTTCATTTTTATATTTTAAAACAGCTAATATAGGTCATGACAATAAAATCATATATGTACGCACTTTAGAAAATCTTCCCAATCTAATATATTTCACATGAGTTCCATTATAGTAACGTTCAATTGGCTACCAAAGCGAGTCATGGAGGTCATATCTTATCCATTAACAAAATTCCTTCCATGTACCACAACACTAGTAACTTTATTCAACATGATCTTTAATAGGGGTTTCAACACTAATATCATAATTCCTTGGGATCGCATTATGTCTATTTCATACAATTTCTTGTCATCATTCAGCCACACCATTCAATGTACATATAAGTGGAAAAAAAAGAAAATCGAAATAATCATAATTGAACATCCATATATGTCCAAAAGAAAACATTCAATACATCAACGAGATCACTATCATGTTCAAATCATGGAGAAATAACAGACATTCCTTTTGTCAAAGGTTCATCTACCTTGAGCGAAGTCTCAATGTATCTTATGGACGCAGTTTGTTTATGTACTTCTTCCTTGACACTAAGGTATTTGAACTCCGTGTGTTTCACATCATTAGAATACCTACCATTCTTGGAGAAAAAAAACTGCATAGGAATTATTACAATAAATTCTTAGCGGCTTGCCTATGAAGTCGACAACTCCAGGACTTAAGATAAAGTTCCTCAATCATGAACCATGCATTGTGGCTTCAAAGCACACCACAAGCTCAGTCTCCATAGTAGATGAAGCATTGATGGATTACTTCATTCTTTTCTAGGAAATAGCTCCCCTATCTAGTAAGAACACATATCCAGAAGTGGACTTCCTATTATCTGAGCAACGGTCTCCTGAAGGTGAGTTAATAATCCTTAGTTCCTTGCAAATTATGGAACATCCTCTTTGCATCTTTCCAATGTGAGATTTCTAGTTTACTTTGGTATCACCCAAGCTGCCAACCACAAAACTCTAGTCTCATTCAAATCTATACATATATCAAGCTCTCCACTATTGATGCATACAAAATTTTTTCCATCTTCTTTCATTCCCAATCATTCTAGGACACTATGAGAGACTAAACTTATCTCCTTTCATTATTGGAGTATCTAAAGATGAACAATTCTTCATGCCAAATCTCTAAAGAATTCTTTCTATGTAACATTTTTGAGACAATCCTAATGGTCTTCGTTGTTGGTCTATAAAATTCGATTCCTATCACAAAAGATGCCTCACTCAAATCTTTCTTTCATTTCAAAATTTTCAGAGTTTTGAGCTTGCAGACCAAGTGGTTCTACCTTTTCAGAGAAGTCTTTGGACTGCCCCATGTAGACCTCTTCATCCAAATTTTCATTCAAAAAGCCTATTTTTACATCTATCTGGTGTAGCTCTAAATCAAAATGAGCCAACTATGACAAAATGATTCTAAAAGAGTCCTTTTAGGTACCAAAGAAAATGTCTCTCTATAATCAATGTCCTCTTTCTGAGTAAAAACCCTTAGCCACAAGTCTAGCTTGTATGGTTGAACATTGTCTTTAGAGTTTTGTTTTCTTGTGAAAATTCATTTACATCAGACTCTTTTACATCCTTCAGGCAATTGAACAAGAGCCCAAACTTCATTTGATCATGGATTTCAACTCTTCTTTTATGGAAACAATCTATTTAGTTGAATTATTTCTTTCTTTAATATGTGAGAACTTAATTAGTTCACTAATTATTCCAATGTCAAATTCATGCTCCTGGAGATACATCACATAATCAGATGACATAGAAAGTCTCCAATAAGATCTGCATATTGGTATCTATTCTAACATCTCCATAACTTGCTCATCACTATAATTCTCATGCCGAGGTAGATCAACATTCATTTGTTCCACTATATCAATAGAATGATCATTAGGTGGAACAATTTCTGAAAAAGTGGGTATAGGAACATCGACCTATACTTCTATGATCTCGTCTTTCGATTCTTTACTCTTACTGAATTTATCAATCTCGGTGGCATTTCTAGTTTCTAAAATTCTTAGACTATGGTTAGGGCAATAAAAACCTATACCCTTTGGATCTCTCTAGGTAACCAATAAAGTACCCACTTATTATTCTATGATCCAATTTCTTTTCATGTGGATTTTAAAGTCTCGTTTTTACAGACAACCCCATACATGCATATGTTTTAAACTCAGTATACCCTTCCAGCCCAGAGCTCAAAATGAGTTTTTAGAACTAATTTACTGGGGACTTGATTCATGAGATATACAACTGTATTAAGTGCTTCACTCCACAATGATTTGGGCAAGGTAGAATCGCTTACCATATTCCTAACAATTTCCACTGATGTTCGATTACGCCTCTCAGCAACACCATTTTATTGAGGCATGCCGAGCATAGTGTACTGTGTTACAATGCCATGCTGTTGTAGAAGTTTGGCAAACATGCTAGGGTTACGGCCTGATTCATCATATCTACCATAGTATGCACCACCTCGACCTGATTTGATGATTTTCAGTTTTCTATTTAATTATCTTTCGACCTTAGGGAAAAATATCTCAAAGACCATAACAGCCTTAAGACTTCTCATGTAGCAGATAAATATTTCCATACTGAAAAATTATCTGTAAAACTGATGAAGTACTTTTCTCCACCAAAACATTTTGTGGAAAAAGGTCCGCATATATCTGTATGAATAATTTCAAGAAGCTCTTTACTCCTTATGGTACTTTTCTTGGAATGTTTCATGTGCTTCCCTTTAATGCAATCCACACATGTACCGAGATCAGTAAAATCCAAAAATGGAAGAATTTCTTCATTTACTAATCTCTGTAGCCTTTCTTAGGAGATATGTCCTAACCTGTTATGCCAGAAGTCATAAGATTTTTCATTAATCATGTTTCTTTTCATTACAATCTATATTTCATGGTGTTGGGTATAGACATCATTAACAAAGGTATATATCAAGATGAAGTCGATGAAAGCCATCAATAAGGAAACCAGAACCAATAGAAATGGAGTTCTTATTCAAATTAAAACAACTTTCGGAAAAGTAAAATAATAGCCATCAAGATCAAGTCTAGATAAAGAATCATATTTCGGCTCGTAGAAGGCACATAAATAGTATCATGAAGGTCTAAACAATGATCGGTACATATAATTAATCGAAAAGTTCGAATGGCTAAAACCTCAGCCTTATTTTCAATCCCCATGAAGATGAAATGCTCAGTTGGGTTTGGTGATCAACTTGAAAGGTACCCCTGCATTGTTATAGAAACTGAACATTAGCACCTGAATCTAACCACAAAGAATTAGTGGGAACATTTACAAGATTTGATTTGAAACATACATAAGCATAGAGATTTTCCTTCTTTTTGAACCAAACCTTATGCTTTGAACACATAGCTTCCATGTGTCTAGGCTTCCTACAAAAATGACAAGTTACATCATTTCCTTCAGCATGTTTTCCTAGAGCTGGTCCCTTTCCTTTTGGTGGTGCTGGTTTTTTTTCCCTTGCCATAATGGTGTTTTTTCTTTCCAACTTCCTAAGACACAAAAAAAAGCCCCTTGTTTCTCGATTCTTACCTCCTGGACCACCATACTAGTCAACTCATTCACATTCCACTTATCTTTCATAGAATTGTAGTGCATCTAGAATGGACATGCTGAGGTTACAAAGAGTTCAGGATAAAATGCACAATAAAGGACTCTACTTTCATTCCCAATGTTTCAAGTTTGGTAGCTATATTGATTATCTCCATAATATTCTCTTGCATTCCCTTAGCCCCATCATATTTTATGGTGGTAAGTCTGTCCATTAAAGTCCCTTTTAGAGACTTATCTACTGAGCAAAACCTTTCCTCAACATTAGTAACAAAGGGTCTCGGCATCCTCTATACTAGGGAGTGAGTGTTTAATGTTTCCAACTATGGTCATCTTCATGAACATGAGACTCAACCTATTGGATCTCTTTCAAGCTTTCAAAACGTCTTTATCATCTTTACTGTTATCTTCGATAAGAGCAATAGGTTTTGGTAATCCTTTATGGTGATATCAAATTGTTGCAAAATAAGCCAATACCAGAATTATTCTGATATCACTTGTTGTGAGTCAAC
>CAIGRO010204937.1:0-16604 GCA_903798355.1 Fraxinus baroniana
ATTATCATACACGTAAATAAATAATTGAATTGTATAAAAAGTTTATTTTTTATAAACAATTTTTTTAACTATTTTTTATATTCATTGATTTTCAAATATCATTTTTACAACATTAATAAAACATTTCAAATTAACGCGCAACACATGTTTTGCTGTGACTAACGTATTTAAATATAATGGGATTTTGCTAAATTACAAGGGCACTTTTGTAAGAACACATGCAACCTTTCATCAACGGTCAACCATATCGTAAATACAGGGATTTTTATTTTGTTCGTTAAGATATTAATAGATGCCAGCTGGAAATTAAAAACTTCCTTTTTCACAATTTATTGTAAAGTGATAAAAAAGGGTGTTCAAAATAAATAAATTAATTACCAAACTTTGAGGACTCTTTAAAGCATCGGTTCTTGTGATTTTGCTTTGTGGGCTTAAACGGTTTCCGTTTTTAATGCTCAGAAGTTTCCGCAGAGAGTTGAAAGTCAGTTAAAATAAACAGTGAAGTGAAGAAGTGAATGTGGAGAGGCATGGAATTTGAGTAGCGTTCTCGTTTCAGTTTGATTCTGGTATTTTCATTTTCTTCATCGTACTTTTAAGATTACAAGTGTACGCTGAATCTGTTTGGGTTTTTCATGAATGGATTATTTTGAAAACAGTGTTTTATTCGTGGGTTTAGACTGATTACTGTGTTTTCACTACCACAGAATAAAATACGGTGTCGTCATGGTTTCTCTCTGCGTTATATGGTTTAGAATACTCTTTTCTGGGTACATAAGTTTTGTTAATAAGGTGTTAGTGCCATTTATTTTTATTGTTTGATGCAATTTATGATGGATAAGAAAAAATTATGGTGCATAAAGGGCCTGTTTGGTACAATTCACAAAGATTTTATCGTATTTAGTATTTGTCGAGTATTGTTAACGAACATACTAAAAGGTTTTTCTTTTCTTGGTTTCCAATTGACACGAGATACCTGGTTTAAAGTCCTCGTTTGGAGAACGAGAAAGCAGGTGCCTGAATGGAGTGTTCCTGCTGTAGAAAATTTATATTTGAGCTTAGCATTGTTTTTGGTTTCTTCAGTAGATATACCACTTTAATTCTGTATAGTTCTATTTATTTTTCGTTATATCTGATATCATTTTCAATCATGTTATTCTATGGTTACCTGTGCAGTGGCAAGTTGTGAAATGGATTCTTTCGAGGCTGTTAAAACTGTTCATGGCAGAATCTTATTATTGGAACCAGAAAATGTTGCAAGAAAGATTATTGGATATATTTATTTACAAGACATTCCTGACCAGGAAATGATTCGGTTAGCTTTAGGGCCGGATAGCTTAATCCACACGTTGATACAGAAAGCAAAAACTGCACTTAGGTTAGCACCAGTTGTTTCACCTCCCATTTCTCCTTCCATTAACCCGAACCCTATATCAGATCCGTCCCTTCACACAACCCTCCCTCTACCAGCTTCACCACGCCCTTTTCCATCTTTGTCTTCACTTCGGAGGGTAGATCCTTATTTGCATCCTCAGGTAGTTGCTGAGCAGCAGCGAGTGCATAATTCACCTTTCAAAGTATTATCCTATGCTGATTCAAATCCTGAAGAATACTGTTTTCAAAACCAATTTCAGGGTTTGGAGGATCAGCTAGAGCTAGCAAACTCTGGGTCATCAGGTTTTCTAAGGGATTATTATCGTTCAGAAGCTGCATTCCATAATCTGAGTAACAGAGGTTTGAGGAATTCTCCAATTTTAGTGGATTACCCGGTTAAGGCTTGTCACTATTTCAACAAGGGCTTTTGTAAGCATGGAAGTAACTGTAGGTATTTTCACGGAGAATATTTTCCAGAGAGCTATCAACATATGTTTGGTCCTAATTCTTATCAATTTGACAACAAAGATCAAGTGTTCCAGCCGGGGTCCCTTGAGAAATTAGAAATGGAAATCACAGAGCTATTGAAATCCAGGAGAGGTCATCCTGTTTCCATTGCATCTCTGCCGATGATATACTATGAGAAATTTGGTAAAACTCTACAAGCCGAAGGATATTTGACTGAAAGCCAAAGAAATGGAAAAGCTGGTTATAGTTTGACTAAACTTCTTGCTAGGTTGAAGAATGGTATTCGGCTCATTGACAGGTGTAATTTAGATCTTTACTGGCATTCGTTGTCCGTGTATTAGTATATCCAATGTCGATAAATAATCATTAGTCTTCCAATTTTGATATGCAGACCTCATGGACAGCATGCAATAATACTGGCTGAAGATGCTCCAAAGTACTTTGATATCCAGGGTGAAATAAATGATCCTGGTCCGACTATTAGCGCCTCTCGACAAATTTATCTAACATTTCCAGCCGAGAGCACTTTTACTGAGGAAGATGTATCCAATTACTTCAAGTAATTTTATCTAAATCTGCTTCGTTGCTTATTTTATTGTCCTCAATTTTCATCATTATAATGCTCTCTTTTTCTGTGTTCTCTCGTAGTACTTTTGGTCCAGTTCAAGATGTGAGAATTCCCTGCCAGCAGAAACGGATGTTTGGTTTCGTAACTTTTGTGGATGCAGATACTGTGAAGTTAATTTTGTCCAAGGGAAATCCACATTATGTTTGTGGGGCTCGTGTTCTTGTGAAACCTTATAGAGAAAAGTCCAAGCTTGTTGATAGGTATATTTTCTACTTCAAAATAATTTCTTGATCTAATAAACTACACGGTTTCTATTCACTTAGTCTTCCATTTATACGCGGCCTCCCAATTTGTTGGTAGGGACTATGTATTATAGACACGGCTCAAATCAAGAAAAATTGTGTAGCTTCTATTTAATGCTTTACATTTTCTTTTTTGATAAAATGCAGGAAATACCAAGTAAAACTTGAGCATCCGATGTATTATCACTCGCAACCAATAGAAATCGACTCTGAGCTTCTTGAGAGTGAGACATTTGCTTTTACCTAACTGCAAGCCTAGTTTACTTCCTCATTACTAGCTTTGAGACTGCAATAATTATGAAATATGAAGTCTTATTATTTATTTGTATGTTCAATTGATGGGAAAGATAAGTTTTGTGAATCGAACTTCAGAAGCACATGCTTGTAAAGCAATTCCTAACCGCATTGTCTTAATTTTCTAACTAAATGTTTGGTACGTAGTATGAGATTTTATTGGACACTATAATCAACCAAATAATAGCTTCTTTTCTTCTTGAATATTGTCCTATCATATGTAATCCACCTTACCAAAATATGCCTTAAATGTACTTACACAATGATCCTCCCATTTTTCCCATATAATCAATGCTGTCAAAACTGGACCTGACCGGCTGGTCCAACCGGAATAACTGGGAACAGGGTCCAAAACCAGTCCGGTTTTAAGTAAAAAATTGGAAAGTTCGAAATTTTGAAACCAAGCCAAGAACCACTGAGTTCAACTCAACTTTTTTTATTTCTATTTTTTTTTATATTTCTTTACCACCGGTTCAACCTAGGTTCGACCTTTACCTTTTCCTAGTCGATTCTCGGTCTGGTTTTCAAACTATTGCATGTGATATGTTTTTTTCTAATAATTGTGCTCCTTCTCGTTGCACTTTTCGTTCTTTGTATAATTTTCTTCCACAGGCTGAAGCTATTTCTCATCTCATGTCTTTGTTCTATTTAATACAGAATGGGAATCCTCTAGGCTGCTCAGGAGGCAACTAATGGAAGAGCGTGAATGGGCCCTTGAACGCGAGGCATTACGTCTCTCACAGCTCCAGATAGCACAAAAACCTCTGATCAATCAATCCTTGTTGGGCTATTCAGTGGATGCGCCAAAAATGCCTGAAGGTCATTTCTTAATTTACGAGCATAAGCATCTGTCAAAAGTCGATTAGCTTTCTGTCAGCGTTATTCATTCTACGTTGTTCCTTAATGATCGTAAATCAAAATTATGCAGATAATTCCAAGTTCTTGTCTGAGCGTTTCAACTATATGTTTGATGTTCTAAACAGTGGCTCTACGAGTGATGATAACTCAAAGCCCTTGATTGCAAATTACAGTGATCAAGAGAGGTATGCAAGCCTCTTTTTTCTAAATATGATTTAAGACTAAAAAGTTAAAAGTAAAAACTACTTATTTAGTAAATAACTACGTTTTTATATAAATAGGATTTTATGCTTCCTTCTGAGACTTGACAGTTAAAAAATTTGTGCAAGATGTAGAAATCGTGGAGTTTTTTATTTTCTCACATTTGCCATCTCCTTATTATTGGTTTTTTAACTATTACAGCAATCGCGGACTGCATCTCCCTGACAGCCCTTTTGCATCTGCAGTTGCTAGCAGCATTTCTGCAGTCATATAGATTCAGAATAAATCACGCAAGAACTATAGAGTTTATAGAGTTCGGGTTTTAGAAGGCATCGTCTTTAGTTTGACAGATTACAGCTCTTTTTCTGCTTTTCCAGGAATCAAAATTTATGCTGCAAGTACATATCGGTATAGAGAGAAACATCAGAGGAATATGACACAGAAGTAAGGAATCTCCTAAATTTGCCTTTTCTTTTCGAAATTTCACTCACTGAAGGAGGATAGATATCTTAATGTCTAGAGAAAAGAATGTAATATAGGAGTTTGTCGATAATAGCCTAAGTAACTTCACATAACAAATTGAATTCATGTTGAAACATTTCTTTATATGCCAATGTAAATATTTGATGCTACTGGATAATCTCTTATTCGTTTTTAATCACAATCTAGACTGCTGCAATTTTACGTTTTCTTATAGCGTGGCATTGCAAGATTGTGGTACACTGGATTATGTATTAGGAAACTCTTACATTGTTCTACGGTGGTTTTTCAATATGAAGAACATCTATGATTCTATGGTGGTTGGTTTTTTTCTGATGTATAGTAGCACATTTTCTGTGGCTTTTACTTGAATTTGTGTACGACCCACTGTTTGTACTGAGGGGTTATGAGGAAAGGCCTCGTAGACTACGAGTCGCAGTAAGGGTTAAAATGGTATTAGAGCATCACACGAAGATCTTGAATTTAAATCTTGAATTTAAAAATTACAATTTTTTTATCAAATTTTCAATCATATCATTTATCGATTTTTATCAAAATTTACTAGAAATTCAATTTTTAACAAAATCAAATGGGCTAATATGCACAAGACCTATTAGCTTAATTTATTAACAACCGTGTTACTTGTACAACATTGATTGACAACCTTGGTTGACAACTTCACATTTGATATCATCTTATTCATTCATTTTAAAAATTGTTTTTTAAATCAAAGACCCGAATTTAAGCAAAATCGAGGGTGTCAACCAGAGTTGTACAAATAACTTAATTCATTAAGGTTTGTCTAAGATTATATAGAATTTTCTTGATTCTTCATACAGAAAATATCTAATATATGCAGTTGATGTAATTATTTGTATGTTTCCCTCTAAATACTCTCTAGCCGGGTGAAGGTGAATGGTAACTCGACAAAGTGATGTAGTTGTTTGTTCTTTTTCCCTTTTATTTCATCGAGATTGGGAATGATGCCTCCTAAAAAGTATTCGAGGTGTGCGAAAGGTGTCAAATTAAGACATGAGATTAATTGGGTTGAACGGAAGCCGCAACAATAAAAGGTGCAACCCAGTTTGTACATGCTTTGTAAATGTAACTATATACCACGTTCGGAAAATTTGTGCAGAACTTGGAAACATCTTTGGGCAATTTACAAAAATATCCCTAAAATTATAGGTCTTTTGAAAATTGTATAAAATTATTACAAAAAAGTGACACAATGTCACTTTTTAAAGTTAAATGACATACAATGTCGTTTTTATTAAAAAAAATGTGATGTTTCACTCAAAAAATGATAGAATTTTCAAGAAAGTGACAAACAATAAAAAAATGTGATAGAAATTAAAAAAAAAATGTGAAAAATACTAAAAAAGTGATAAAAGTTCAATAAAAATAACAAAACACTGAATTCAAACATGCACCAATCCCTATTTCTTGATATCCTGAATACAATTGACATATGTAAAAAGACGAAAGTGAAACATATGAGAAGCAAGTGATTTACCAGTATTGAAGCCAAACACATCTCACTGTCAAAACTGAGACTACACCTAATGAAGTATAATAGAGTTGGAGAGGATTATACATCCATAGTGTGAGTTCGACAACTTTCCAGTCAACTATTCCTCCAAACTTTATTTACATCCATGTTCACGTGCTGTTTAGAGCGTTGAATGGATTTTTGTGTACTACCAGAATTTGAAGAACTTCAGGAGTTATGTGAGAAATATTATCGTTTATTGCTTGAGTGGAAGAAACAAAGAGTTTATCTAAAGGAGTCATCTTCCCGAGATGATTGACAAACGATTTTAGCTTCCACTTTTTCTTCTTTATGAGGCTTAAGTGTGTCAACATCTAAGGTTTTGTGCTCAACTGCAGGTGTACCAAAAGTATTATCTGTAGGTAGGGTTGGAGCACATTTTGAGTTATGACTTGCTTGGGGCTGGCTGTATATGATTTCTTTTCATCTATTTTGACGTAGAAATTATGATTAATTAAAAAGATTAATGAATAAATTAGTATTTAAGGGTATTAATCAATGCTCTTGATTTTGGGTCGTATTTAGCCTAATTTCCTCAACTTGTTACCCATTTTCAATCGAAAAAGATTGCAAGTACCGGAAAAAAAAAAAAAAGATTTTCTATAGAAATTTGAATTCCACTCACAAGGGGAAGTGGGGTCCACATGAATTAATATTGCTAAAAAATTAGGACCCGCCTGTTGTGTGTATTCTGTTCATTACTTGTGGGTAATTTCTCGTACCCATAGCATAGCTCTTTTCAACCTTAGCCAAACGTGACGTACGGCCCAAAGGCAAAATCTGAACACGCTAAAACTAGCCCAGCCAAGCCCAGCCCATATTCACAGCTCACAACGTTTACCACTGAACAAAAATGGCGGATTCAACCCCCATTTTCTAAAACCTAAATCCCATTCAATCGAGAGTAAGAACATGAATACAGACATTACAGCATCGGCGAAGCCGGAGTATCCAGTTGTAGATCGGAATCCTCCCTTTACGAAGACGGTGGCTAATTTCAACACCCTCGATTACCTCCGTCTCACCACTATCACCGGCGTCTCCGTGGTCGTCGGGTATCTCTCCGGTACTTCTAACTACTCATTCCTCATTTCCGAGTCGTAATTAATTGGGGAGAAAAAAATACTGGAGGTCACTCATCTTTGAGCGAAATTTACAAAACCTTGTACCTTAATTAGTCTAAGTGGCGGAATTCTGTTTCTAGGAACGTTTTGTCAATTCTTTTCCGTTTAGATCTGTTGGAAATTCGATTCTGGTCACTTTTTCAAAATTCACCAGTAAAGTTTCAATTTTGTTTCACAACTTTCCTACATGATATGTTTTGGTATTTCAATTATTCTTGACGATAGTTTGCTGCATTGGCTATGCCTATGCAAACTCTTGCTTTTAACTCGAAATTCGTGCTATAGAAATACAAATTTTAAATAGGATCCTGCTATATAAGCAGGGGAATTTCACAAGTTAAAAGGTGTAATTATTGAACAATTGGATAAGAGAATAACAAGCTCCATTAAATTCCGTATTTTTTCTAGGTAAGAAAATATGTTTGCCAAGAAGAAAAGGAAGTCAATATTTGTGACAGAATGTTATTGATGATCAAACTGAAACAAGATTGAAACTTTGGCGATAAGTTTGAATTTGGAAGAAAAAATGTCGAGAAACTTAAAGCGTAACTTTTTTCACTTACTTCCGGCTCTTTCTACCCTATTGATTTATTATTCAAAAAGATGTGTTGTTGATGTCTTATTTCTTTTGAAATTGATACTAGGAATTAAGCCAGGGATAAAGGGACCATCAATGGTGACAGGTGGTTTGATAGGGGTGATGGGAGGTTTCATGTACGCTTACCAGAATTCGGCTGGGAGGCTCATGGGATTTTTTCCCAATGAAGGCGAGGTTGCCAAGTACAAGAAACATGCTTTCTAGGGTTTATCTGATGCTTCCTCTTTACATAATTTCAATGAGAAGCTTAGAAAACTTTGGCAAGTTACTTAAATTTTATGCTATTTTGTACGAGCATTTGCAAGTTTTCATGCTGCTCTCAATAATCAAATTGTGTTCTGAATTGCTTATTTTGAAAACGCCTGTTATTTCAATGTGTAATTGCTGAACTAGTTGGCCTCTTGAAATCTTGTTTACTCTTAGATTAAATTGCTTTGTGTTAGAACACCAATGGTTACTTTCTTGAATCTATTGCCTAAGGTTTGACTCTTGATCCTTGCAATGTTGGGAATGATAATAGAATTCTTTATCAATGACTGCTACGCCTTTCCTGGATCTGTGACATAATTACTGCTCTCTGATGCCCGTCGTCTTTTTTAGCGGTATTATTGTATCAGTGGACATAGATAGCTGCATTGTCTTGATGAGGCATTCGTGGATGAAATGAATGACAAAATTGAAAAGCAACTCGAAAAGCTTAAAGATTTTCTGCAACTGCTGAAAACATCTTGTACATTAGTAGTACTTTGGTCTCTCAAGGCTAATGGTGGAATGTAAAGCTCTTAACTGGACAGTGGATGTATTTGTTGGATGTTTTGAGATAGGTGATCAATGAGGATGAATGGACTAAAATTGTACTAGAGGAATAAATGTTTTCTTAGCTTGCATTAGAGAGCACTAGAGTATTGTGCTAATGCTGACTTTCGCTAACGAAACAACTGAAAAATAAAAGTTTGATTTCTATATAATATATATTTTATAAAAAGTCGGTTTACAATTTTGTGGGCCCATAACTACTCTGGTATTGAGGACATTGATTAGAAGGGTTTGTAGGCTGAGTCTGAAAGATATGAGCTTCAACACTATTCTCTCTATTTCCATAAAGATTCAAGCCACCGTTTACAATACCATAGCATGCTGGGTTTTGTTCATTAGTTCTATTCTCGACTATGCGGTTATATCCAACCCCAAGATTCAGGCTGATCGAATTGTTATCCTCCGGCCTGGTTCTTGAGCTTACACTTGAGTGTGCGGATAATTCATGGCTGCTGGTCTTGACAGCTGGAACATTGTGATTGTGTTTACCCTCATATGTAGTTATAACTGCTTTCGGGTCATGGGAAGCCCTTTCAACGTGTTTCCTGACTGGGCAACCGGCACTTGTGCACTTGTAATAACTCCTGCATGGTAGATTGAAGTATAACTGCATAAGAAATACTTAATTTTTTGTGCTACAAATTATTGCAGGTTTGATTGCATGTACATGTACAGAATAAATTTAAGCAAAGCTGATCCTATCGAAACTTCACGAGAACGTGTGAATTAGTTAAGCACGCTTAGCATTGTTATCAGCAACAGGTATTCAATGAATATGACCAATCTATATGCTAGTATTAATTCCTACATAATCTTGATAGGTTGCTCAATTGATCGGACCTTGGATTTACTCTCCAACGATCACCAATTTGAATCCCCTCAAGGTCATTTTGGTGAGTATCCGGTCGTAAACTTTAAGACCTCGTGGGATTAGTCGAAGTGCAAGCAAGTTGGTCCGAACATCCACAGTTATCAAAAATAAAAGTATTAATTCCTACAAGCGCAACTTTATTCTTAAAGGCCATCTTAAGGCGTTCCCAGTTTTGAGAGAGGTGATGCTTTCTCAATATGGAAAATTACACAGGCATTTTACTTTCTTTCTTCCTAGTTTGATATTGCTGGGGATGGAATTGTTCTTGGGAAAAGATACCGCAATGAGTGGAGTGTTAAATATTGCCATATTGATGGGGTCTCAGTGATGATTTGGGAAAACTTAAGGCTCGAGGTCAGACATCCTAATAACCCCGTTACACAGTTCAGAGTAAAATTGAAAGAGCTTGGATCATTACACTACTTCCTTGGATTGAAAGCTCACAAGGATGTTCTTGATTATGCTTGTCTCAATCCAAATACATTGCAGATTTGCTAAAAAAATAGAACTAAGAAGTGCCCAATTCAACAAGGAAAACTCTCTCACGTTTTGAAGGAGAGGCAATGGACGATCCGAAGCTCTATCGAAGTATAATAAGGACACCTAAAGTACCTAATAATGTCTAGATCAAATATTTCACATGCAGTTGACAAGTAGAGTCAATTCCAGGAGAGCTGAGCTAACTAATGGAGAGAGACCCATAACAAATGAAGGCTGATTTTACTTTATTTTCTATAGCTTATGACGTGAAAACATTTCCTTTCCGTTTTCTACAACTATCCCCACGATATTGATTTGTAATTTTAAGATAATGGTGGTGTCTTCGAAAATTCCTGCAAATACATGGTACAGTTGATACCAATGGTAGATAAGTGAATTGTCTTGAAATTTGGACGAGTCAACTAGGTCAGCAATTAAAACTGTGAACAGACCAAAACAGAAACGGTGAATTACCCTTTGCCTAATCAAGCATCGGCATTTTATCTCAAAACTGGAGGGGGGAATATTGAATTAATGTGTCCAAAATGAGATTTTACTCAATATTCAATCTTCTACATTGTGATTTAACATAAATTATCGCACACCTGGGATTTGGATTGCCTCGGACTACTTTCTGCCCATACTTCCGCCATCGATACCCATCATCCAGTATATCAACCTCACTCACAGTTTGAACAACAACTCGTGGTTCACGAATGGGCTTAACAACTGTTGTAATATCAAGATCATCCTCTATCTTCCTGCTCAGATTTTTAAGCAATAGATATTATTTTCAAAATAAGGTTAATAGATTTAAGGCATTTGTAAAACTGTATTACCTTCGCTTTGAAAAGGGATCATCTTCATCGATGTCATCATTAGTGCCTTGAAATTGTGAACCTGCACCTTTTAGACCATCCTCATTTACTTGCCGAGGAGACAGCGCTGGGGAGATATTTGGGTCCATGTTACCAATCAGACTATTGGTGCTCAACTTGTCTTCGACAAAGTTCAAAAATAATAATAATAACATTATGAGAGAACGTTTTTGCACGTGGACATGAATAAAGCATGATAAGACTACCAAAAATTTGCACTATTACAAAGGAAAAATCATCATGAGAGCTAGTTTAGTTACCCTCTTGACCAATCCCTGATACATCCTTGTCCATTTTATCCTCTTGAATGGACATAAGGGCACCAGGATTGTGTCTACGGGCAGGTTGAGGTTTTGGATGATCATGTGAACCCTTATAGACAATTTCTGTTATCTGTCCAATTGGAGAACGTTCAAAAATCTTTTTCACCTCACAGCTTGGATATGTACATTTATAATAGCTTCGAGGAAATTCACTTCCTTTAACAAGTTTCTGCCCATATTTTCTCCAGTTGTACCCATCATTTGATGTTCTCTCAGCTGTTATTGAGACACCATCTTTATGGTCAGAAGGCAACACTTGGATGTCTGTAACGGAGTAACCTCCCTGGTTCAATTCATCGACAGTACCACAAGACGATGAATGTGTGCTCTTAAGTGCAGATAGTCCAAATACTTTTGAACTTGGCAGCTCACATGTAGCCATATGTGAAGGTGCTGGAGGCTGCAGAGAGCAATGATCTTGAACTCGACTGCAAGGTCCAGTCTGCGGCTGGTTCAAACTTGCAGGAATCTTTGACACAATAGAATGAAGAATATTAATACCCGAAATCAGCACAAATATTCGTAAAACAAGGTTCAAAATTTGCATTTTTGCTATGATCATCAATAATTAAGAATTGGGAGATGAAGCAAATAGTGCATGGTTAAAAGGGCTCTGACTTCAACGTCCTGAAAATCTATCCAAAAAAGGTAAAAGTTGGATTTGAATTTATCACGAAAAAACGAACAGATAAAATGAAGCTTTGTCCAGCCTCTAATAACTTGTTATAGTGAGATCGCATTGCTCGTCTTGTGCATGGGATCTTCTTTAGGTTCACTCTTAACAAAACTCAACCACCTAACTCATCATTCCCATAATTAATTCTCAATTGGTGCTACTTCCAGTTTGTTGGGGTGTATTATTACTTCTTATCTTATCCATTCTAGCGTGACAATACAGTCATCTTAACATCCTCATTTGCGCTAAATTTATCTTATAAATATTATGCCCTTTATTGGCCCAACATTCAGCACTATAAATCCTCGTTATCATTTCACTATTTCATTCAAACCTAGTTTGCTTTTAAACCTTTTTTTCCCTCAAGAAGATTTTCTGGAAAAGGAAAACTATTTCAACGACAAGGGCATTCTGTCAACCAAATAGCAAGTTCTAGGGTATTACCATTAGTCCTTTGGATGATAATCCTGATGCACAACTAGATCCAGAGTGAAAATTAAACTCGAAATTGCTGGGCATTCTTTCATCAATATTATTGCCACCAGAACAATTTTTTCCCAATGGCAGGACTGAAGTTTCACCATTTCCTTGCATCAAATGGGGCTTGAAAAAGGAACCCGTGGTGGGAGAAGGTTCTGCCTGCAAAATTGCAAAAGAAAGTTAATGACTTGGGGAAATATTTCTCCCAGCCAAAGGTAAAAGGAAAAGAAAAATTTGGAATTAACTTTCTATTCTACATCAAATAGGTTCACTCTTTTTTCCTTTAATGTCTGTAAGAGAATTTTTACCCTCTTGTATAAAGGAGATTTATTTAGAAACTGGGCAATCAAATTTGAGTTATGTTATATGTACATAACAATTTATATAATGGTTTACCAACAAATGATGTGGCGAGATATAATTGGATCAAAATCACGTCAATTAAATAACTTCTTCACTTACATTTTGACACCTCAATCATTATATAAAACATTATGTAAATAATTATGTACAAAAAGCATTTTCCATCAAATTTATACCATAAAACCTCAAAGGTCATTGATTTTTCAAGTTCCAATGACGATGTCGATGGGAAACCTTTGAATGATATGCTCAATTGCGACGAATGTCAGGCATGATCCTGACAATCAGGACGGCATAAATTCTTCTGGTGCTGTATTCATAGAGCTCATTTATTTGAATGCAATGTCTTTTTCACCAGGGAATAGCAACAAAGGAAAAATGACAAGCACCAAAAATGAAAGGAAGATTTATTATGTGAAGAAACACCAGTGGAACTTATTAATCTTTTTCTAAAGTGTAACTTACAGAAAAAGGTTTAAAGGTGCTGAAGTTGATTCCATAAAGAAAACAATATTATACATCCTACTACATGATATTGCTCATTCTCCAAATGAGAACTTAAAATGAAAAAGAAACAGACAACTAACTGCATTTGCTGAAAAAGAACCTAACATCAAATCAATATGAAATCCACTTATTAAGTCAACAATCATGCTTGGTGTACATCATAGTGTACACTCAGTCACGTGTCAAGATACCATTTGACCGTTTAAAAAAAAAAATTCCCAATCACATTTGCCAACAAGGATGACGTACAAAAATGATGTACAAGTGGCTTTATTCTTACATCAATACATAATCGAAATTCCCCCTACAAATACTCTAATGTCATCAAAATGACCAGTTGATACTAGTGCCAGACTCAGAGGACTGAAATCCAAAATAAATTTGTCTCAATGATTTTTTTTTTTTTTAATATTGTTATATTTTGTATTTGAAAATTCGTTCCGCATGTTAAATTCTGCCCCCACTGGTTTCAAGTATTGGCTCTGAGTTTGCAACTCAAATTTCAAATACCATAAATCTGAAATTCACTAAATAAAGAACAAGTGAACAACACACCAGATATTTTATTCCATAATAGTTCACCTATCAGTAATTAACGATTCCATTGAAAAAAATGTAACAACTCTAATTGCATCCCAGATGGACGTTAAGCTAAAAGTATAGCTTGTGAGGTTATTATTAGCGGGACACCCTCTCAATACAAGCCAGTATTAAGACTGAACTATACCCAATTTAGTCAATTAGTCTAACCAGTGTCATTAGTAGACACTCCTATAACTCGCTGTGGATGAGGCTATCTGGGGAGAGCTACCTCCAGTAGAAGCTTTTTTTTGTGGGTAAAGTCACCCAGCGGAAGCGGACGTCAATCCTAAAAGAAGGGGTTAATTGTACAGCTCTATTTGCATTTTAGAGTAGCTAAGCTAAGACTTTAGCTTGTGACTTTATAAGTAAATGGCTATTCTCTCCTTAGAAATGTGTTACAAGGATGGGTCTACCAAGCACGGCCGTAACAGAAAAGGTCGGAATTTCCTAATTTTTTGGCTACTTTAGCAGCTTTGTTCACAACGTTTAACGCAGTGCCTTGATGCACAAATTGGGTATATAAACCGAATCTAAATCTTCCAAGCTGCTACTCAAACAATTTCTCCATAAATCAGCAAACAAAAAGTAAAAAGTGTAAAAATTAATCTCGATTAGTAAAAAGACAACAGCGACCTTGATGTTCGAGAGAAGAACCGGCGATTCGAGAAACGACGACGGACTGAGTCCAGGGGGAATGGTAATACAAGTTGACCTGGAGATCGGGAGCTTCGCCGGAGACATAAGCCTGTACTTCGCTCCGTTGCTCGATCCGCCGGAGAAAATCGCCTCCACCGGAACGGAGCCGCCGCTATCTGACACGTGCTCAGGAGTGGAGGTCACGTGACTGCTACCATTTTCCTTATAGGAGGGAGCGGGAGAGGGAGAGTGAAAGTGAGCTAGTGACTGAGCTTCTTCATCCATTAAAGAATGAGAATGTTAACTCTATGGAGGTTGCTTTCCTGTTTTGTGAATGGGATGTGGTAGGGGTATTTTGGGTATTACGGATTGGAGGCAAGTTTGTCAAAAGATAGAGGGTAAATAACACTAAAAGTCACCTAACTTTGAGTAAAGTTTCATTTTAGTTATTAAACTATTTATGCTTCCAAAGTCGGCATGGTCCATCTTCTCATGAGCTCTTTGACGAGCCGAGCTCAAGCATGAGTTGAGCTCGACTCAGCCTATGAGCTCACGAGATCGTGTTTTTTTACTTTTTTCTTCACTACGAGCCATGAGCCAAGCTCGTGAACTTTAGGCATGGCCTATGAGTCATTTGCGAGCTCAACGAGTCGAGCCGAACCTTGCTCGACTCGCTGGGGAGAACCCCCAACTCAGGGTCGGGTCGAAATGAGTCCAAGTCGTCCATGGGTCGAGCTTTGACGAGCCGAGCTAACAAGCTACTCGACCCTTTTACCATCTCTACAAGTCTCTAGGGATTAAAATCTAAATTTTAATTTAAATTAAAATCAACAATTAATTTTTAACCATAAATTTCATGAGATTCATAATTTTTCAACCACGTGTTTTATTAACATTTATCAAAATGTACTAAAAATCTGATTTTAATTTCCATCAGCCCATGTTTGAAAATTCGAAATTCATATTGGTCACCAATAATTATCCAGCACAATTTGTCTAGTTGCACTCCAAATTGCTTTTTAACATGTAGAAAGTTGTGTGTGTGTAACGATTCACTACGTTGAAATTTGCGCAGTGTCAAAATTTTCTTACTAAGAACACAAATTTATAAATCGTTGTCTAGTTAATGTAGCAGACCAGAGTCATAGGCTCATAGCAAGTTCGCGTAAAAAAAATTGCTTACCACGTTGAAAAAGATGTTAAATCTTGTAACGGAATCGATATTCGTAGCCAAATTGAAAACAAAAATAAAAAGTTCAAAGATAAATTAAAACATTTGTCAATTTAACATTATTGACAAATGATGAAAAAGTAAATAGTACTTGCGAAAAAAAAAAACGTGTGAGTGCATTGATTTGAATATTAATAATCATTTGTCAAACATGTATTGTCAAAAATCGGGTGTTCACGTGAATGTAACTAACAATTTACTAATGAATTATATCATAACCATACATCATATTAAGTCATAGGGATATGGTGTGTTTGAACAACATTATTTTGGAATAATGTATTCTAGAATGTATTTTGGAAGATTGATTGAGAATGTGTGGTTAAAAAGAAAGAAAAATTATTGATGTGATGGAAAATATTATTTTATTGAAGAATGTGTGGTTAAAAATGAGTAAAAAATGAAAATGAAAATTTTAATGTGTACCAAACAAAGATTACACAATCACTTATATTAGAATAAGTCACGGTCACATATCACCTAATTTATAATTTTTAAATATTTTTTTAACAAATTTGTTAATTTCAAAAATACAAACAACTATGGTCATTATGAAATTTCTATTTTGCCAATTCCCCAAATGGGAAGTCATGTTGTCGAAAATCATTCACGGGGAACATAATTTGACAATGATATGTATGAAAACTTTCATCTCATTTGACGAACAACTTTACCATGTGATCCTTCAATTCACCAACAGACAATTGACATTTGACACTCTCTAAAGGACAAAAAAATTGATTGACAAAATTATCCATGTGCTATTCTCCTTTTGGGCAATTGATTTGACAAAATTATCCATTTGGGCAAATGGCAATTGCAATCCTACATTTTTTTCCCCCCGTTCTTCTTTTGTGATTTTACTAAAATTTAAGTAAATTTCTTAAAATTAATAAATTTGTTAATGTTTTAGAAGTAAGAGATGAAATATTGGTAGAAAATACA